>SWEM01000519.1:0-22051 GCA_019593585.1 Nitzschia palea | reverse complement strand
TCCTGATCCGTTATTGCAATAGCAATATCTTTTACTACCTTGACAATATTCTTAGTCGAACTAGTCTAATCGAACTAGTCGAGGTCCGTGTAGTCGTATATCTAATTTATACTACAGCACTAGTAATGGGGCTACGTCATGGTGCTGTTGCACTGAAGCCCGGCAAGATCTACACCTCCCATGTAATTGTTGTGTTTCCAAATCACCGTGGGCCTCTTTATTTGCATCAGACATCAGACCACCCTGCTTGGCTTGGCCTTTCTCCTTCGCACTCACCAGAAACAGAACGGGGACAAAGTCTTGTAGTTCACCATGACCACCGATGTTGGTCCTGTCTTTCACGACATGGTGTACTCAATACTAGGGATTTGTATGCTTTCTACAATCTTGTCTAGCATAGAAATTGTTAACTTTAGTCCCCATTCCATTATCAGCCTATTACAATAGGAAGCAGTACTGTCGGAATTGTTTCCTCATGATGCCAACGTCTTGTGCACCACAGAATTCACAATAGAACCCACTTAATGTAATCCTATTTCACACTTTCCCAAAAAAATCATCCAAAAGGACAGCATACTTTGCCCTGATGTTGTTAATGGCATGATGACTGCCTTCCAGGTCCTCTCCACCGACAACTTGATACAAAGTTCCAAGCTCGAGGCCTCATTCGTGACTCGCTCACTGAACCCGTTTCGGACAATGTCTCGCAACCTCGGCAAATGGTCGTGCATCCTGCACCATCTGCACCATTTCCATAGTAATGCTTGTTAAAGTTGTATTGAAGCTGTTGATTTGTCTGATTGGCTTCACCGATGTGTCAAAAACCCCTTCTTCAATATTGATCCTGTCAGTCCCGTTTGCCGCCATGCGGATAGCTCTATGATGTTGTCATCGGTACGACTGCCTCCGGTTGTCTCAACATCAAAAATAACGTAGGTACATGCACCCCAATTGATTGTAGATGGGATTGGGCCCGCTTCTTTGGTGAAATGACCGGTTAGAGGGTCTTGAACAAGTGGTATCTCAGGCACTGTCGGGAGAACTGCCTGGTTTGGTGCTTGTGGAACTTGTGACTGCTGGCAATTTCGACGGTGATGCCCTTCCGCCTTACAAAGGCTACAGTGCCTTTGAGCCCTCTTTTGTTGAGCCGCCTGTGGGTCGGGAGGTTGTTTGGTTGGCATGGTGTTGAGATATCTGAGGTCACATTATTGGTGCATTCGAGAGATTTTGCATCCGGGATTCCAAAATTTTGGGTCTTGGAAATCTGGTCGAGATATCTCTATACATGAAAATAACCAAAACCTACCTACATCATCGTGTTCTATACAACATAGAGAATCACATACTAAGGCGGAATTTCACGAGATTGTTTATTCGTTGAGATAGAAGCCATTTACTGTCGAAATGGGGTGAGGGAGAGCCCACGTGGGCTCTCCCGCTTGGATATCGGTTAACGAATATAGCTGGCCTGCTGCCCCGGATGTAGAAGGCGAACTCAGTCCAATCAATCGTTTTCTTGAGCAACGCAACGCTCATCATGTCAACAATGGCCCTCTACGTCGACAAACTTGCTTGGATATTGGTGAGATGTCGAAAGCAGCTAGTGGCGCGTAGTAAGGAGAAAAGTGTCTTTTTCACACCAGGTGGGAAGCGAGAATCAGGCGAGGATGATGTTACAGCACTTTGCCGGGAATGCAGGGAGGAACTGAATGTGAATCTTTTGCCAGAATCGATCCAACCATACGGGGTTTTTGAGGCAGAGGCTTTCGGCAAACCTGCCGGAACTATTGTCCGAATGACATGCTACACTGCGGATTATCAAGGATCCCTTTCTCCTCAAAGTGAGATCGAAGAGTTTGCATGGATTTCATCACATTTTCCGAGAGAACGATTAACGTTATCCGGTTGCAAGATTCTCGATGACCTCAAGAAGAGAGGTCTTATCGATTGAGGTTGCCTTTTGTGAATCAAATGAAGCCGTCAGAGAATGCATGGTTACGTCGTAACTATCTACCTAGGCACATCTAATGTTGATTTTGTTCCAAGATTTGTTGTATTCCCCTAATTTCACCTTTTCATTATGGCGACTAATCATCCAATTCATCAGATAATGCTTCTTTTTCCTCCGCTCGTTTTTGTTCAATCTGCTGGTCGACGTGGCCTCGCTTGCCTGACTTGCCCATTTTGGCATCCCTGTATCGTTGAACCATCGCTTGAACTATTTCGTCTCCCTTGATCGCCCATTGTTTTCTATTCTGGGCAGCATAGTTCAAGCATTCGTCACTGGACACACCAAAGACGCCACAATCGTCCAACTTCTTCGCCAAGGGGATCACATATTTGTCAAAAAACATGATTTCACCTTCGTACCATCCAACCGAAGGATCCTTCGCTGCACGCTCATTCTCAAATGCAGAATACATCTCGCAAAAAAGTCTCTCGTTCCACTTTAGATAAATCTGCCAGTGTTGCATGGTATGGGCGACATCAGAAGCTTGGATCAAATGTTCCATAACAATTGTGGCCTTTAGATTGGCCCCTTCAATCTGTGATAGTGGAGTGTCGTAGTCCCGCTCGAGTGCCTTGAGCGGTTGGTTCGGTATCTCTTGCTCCTCTTCCTCTTCGTATTGGAAAGCTTTACCCCAACGGCGCTCACGAATGGCTTTCATGTCAGCATCAAATATATCTGTGGCTAGGACAATGTTTACCATAAGTTGGCGGAACCGCTTCAATTCGTCTTCATTCGTATAAATGGCTTTTTGGAGCTCCTTGTAGTTTGGATCCATCAGTAAATCCCAAGCCAGGTCAACGCTATTCTGTTCTGCTACGGATTTGTTCTTGTAAAGCTTGGCAATAGTAGCCCCCTCTTGGATGAGTTGGAAATTACTGACACCGGCGTGATCGACATCATGTACCAAGGCACAGAAAACTAGAGTAAATTGAGTCAAAGGATCAGAAGTGATACCATAGGTGTAGTCGTGAAGATCAGAGGCATTCACATCTTCGTTGTCGGCATGTCGTACGGTCACTCGCTTCAAGAGTTTGTTCGTGCTCATGGTAACGTGCGACGCGTGCTGGATTGTAAGGAGGAGCAACGCACAAGTTGAGTTGTCGATTCGTTCACAATCGCATTAGAAACTCGAGCAGAGCATCAAACTTACCTCAAAGTTGTGAAAAGGATTGTCGCGATACATGCTTGCGATGGTCGTAACATAGTCCCGGAGTTGCGTGATGACTTCGATGGTGAGTTCGACGTCCTCTGGTCGCGTCTTTTTCTTGTTGGGCTTTGTTTTGAACTGAGGAAGTGTGATGATTTCAGTTACTTCGTCCAAAGCAGTAGAACCCCCCTTGAGTTCCATGGTCGGCGCACCTTCTTTGCTGCGCATACGAAGGTCACGACGTTGTGCTTCGATTTGTTTCAACAAACCAGCCAGAAGCTCCACATTCCAGTCAATCAAACGTTGATAACGATTTCCAGGTGTACCCAAATCAAAAACCATCTTTGTATTTCCCCAAGGATTGTTGTAGTCATCTTCCACAGCGGCATTGCTGATCAGTTCGTCAAGGTCATCGTCACTGGATGCCATGGAAGGACCGCCGCTCTTTGGAACGATCCAGTATGTTTGAAGTTCGCCTTTGCCCTTGGCCTTGACCTTGTCAGCACGTGGACGAAGCCAATGTTCTTTCCCAGCCTTTTTGATCAGATTTGCAGTGAACTCGGAACATTGAATTTGATTCGGAGCAGAGTGGTGTTCCATACGAGCAGCAAAGTTCATCGTGTCGCCAAACAATTGAAAGCGGGCCTTGGTTCCGCGCAAGACCCCTGCGGTCACTGGTCCACTGTGCATACCCACGCGACAACGGAGCTCTCCAGTATCCGGACCCAATCGGACCTCGAGTTGTCGAGTAACATCAATCATGCTATTCATTATTTTTGTCGCAAAACGAGCCATTCGAAGAGCGTGATCATCCTGAGGCTCTGGAAGTCCCGTCGCTGCAACGTAACAATCTCCAATAGTTTCAACCTTGGAATTTGAAGTACATGTCAGTCGATAAGTTCGGCAATGTGATCATATAACGTGCATCTGTATATCAATATCAACGTACCTTGAAGACCTTGAGTTGGCGAGCAATGGAATCGAATTCTTGGTACAAAGTCTGTAGAAGAGTAAAGACTTCCCCAGGTTCTCTGCAAGAAATTATTCATGACAAGTTAGGCAAACGAATCGACACGTCATGTGGCGACTTCCAAAGTACGGTACTCACCTTTGAGAACTCCATGCGGTAAATCCAACAATATCGGCAAAGAGAATTGTAGTGTCAGGGAAGAGATCTGCGATAGCCTTTCCCGTGTTGCTACTCGGGTCGATCAATTGATCGTCCTCCTCGTTGTCTTGTGATGCTCGGCGATTTTGCCCAGGGCCATTGACCGCAGCATTCATCGGAGAATCTTCCTGTAAAAATCCCTTGAGTTTGGTCTTTTGGGAGTCGACGGCAGATGGAACAGCCTGCTTGAATGCACCTTGTCCCTTGACCTTGTTATTGCTGTCAGAACTATCTTCTTCATAGAGACGACGACGGACAGCTGCGGGGAAGATGGAGGAAACAATGGCACCAGCTTGTTTGGCCTTTTTGTAGGTCTCTTGGTAATTCTTTTCGACTTTCCAATCGTAGAAGAAAATGATGAGTGTGGTCAGCAAGAAAATAGCAAGGACCAGACCAAAGAAAAGCCATGGAGTCGCTGTGATGAATTCATCTTGAAGTGATTGAGTTGGATACAGCGTCAAAGTGTAGTTGCATAGATCCTCCAGTTTAATGCCATGGACAGTGTCCGCATCCTCGTCCGCAACGACAATCATGTCGGTAATTGACATGTCGTTGAAATTCTGGTCATGTAGATCACCTTGTCCAACGTAGGCGACAGTATCACCATAGATGGTGTAGGTATACGAGTCGCCACACTCGCTTCTAATGACTGCATCGAGACTACCTTGGTCAGGAGGAAGAGCCCGGTACATGAAGGATTCCCAGAATGATAGTGAAGTGAGGACACCAGTGAGTGTTCTAGCTGCCGGTTCCAACTCATCGTAAATAGGGACAAACATCATAACTACGGGACCTTGTTCCTGATAAACATTGCTGCCATCTTTGGCCCAAGAAGTTCGAAACGCTTCCATAGTGTCGTTCCCCATGGTCGATCCGCCTTTGGCTGGTCCAAGAACCGCGTTGCCATTTTCCATGACGGCATCAATTCCAAAAGAGAACATTTCGACCGAGTCCAGGTCCAAATTAATCATTTGCTCGGCAACGGGGGAACTTTGCCAGGCAGGAAAGAAAGGGCCGTCTCCTGTTGCCGGCACGCGGTTTCCGTCTTGGTCCAAGGTGGTAATGACTGCAGTGTTGGGGCTTGCTTGCAAGTGTCGTCGAGAGGCGACATGTTCGATACCGAATCTTTTTTCGAAATCGAGTCCTTGTTGGACCCACTCTCTATTCAGCATGGAATAAAGTTCCCATTCTGTTCGTACTTGTTTCTTGACCATGGGACTGAGCATGAGCGAGACACTGCCGGCCAGCGCTCGGGCACTGGCACCCTTGACTTCAAAGTCAGGTAGAGTGACAAAGGGCCACGTTTTGTTGGTAAACGAAGCATAGGAAGTAATCGAGAAGGAAAAGGATTCGAGTGCTCCTGCATTCTGATCCATGCGAACTTGAAAGGTGTTGATGATCTTGGCGGCGCGGTCGTAAAAGGTTGTAGAAAAGGAGTCTTCTTCTTGATTTCGAGTCAAAAAGTAAATGCCAACAGCCAGACCCACGGCTACAGCACAAATGGCAAAGATAAAGAAAAGTCGAAAACGACGAAGATTTTTGGTTTGTCGGATCGCGAGTTCGTCTTCTTCATCGTCTTCAAAGCCAGGTGCATCACCTGACCCGGACAGATCTTTGTTCAATTCGTGCTCGTCAAACATTTTCTTCTAGTAGATTTCGAGCTAGTGAAGGAGAGATAAAAAGTCGATCAATGTTTGTTTATTTGGATGAAAATCTGCTCACCTAACCAGACTTTTGACAGTGAATTTGTTTCCTTTCGCTGTGAGAGTGGGCAGAAGCACCTGTCAAATGCGGATGTTGGAGTGAAAATGACTCTTATTTACGTGACAACTACCGGTATTATCTCGGTCGATCTTCTCCATGTGCTTTCACAGGCCAGCACAGAAGGAATAGAAAGCCTCGACGGTTCCTCATTGGCGGTTCTCCATAAGATAGAACTCGGATGCCCTAAGAGGACCTATCGTTGTTTTTTAAGCTCCTTTCCACGTTATGGCAGGTTGAATGTACGATACCAGGTAAGCCTACTCGACACAATTCCTTCTATTTAGAGTCATGTTTCTTTCACAATAGAATTGCCTCCCAAAAGGCCCTTATGTCCACGTAGCTAAAAGAGTTTGTCCTTGGTATTGGACTTCCCTCCTCCGAAGAACAAAAAATCCCCGGTTCTTTCCTAGATTTTTTTGCTTCCTTTTCCCCGTTTTCTACCAACAAATATACAGTATGTTTTCACTGTCAGTATTCACGTGTCGAAGGCCAGGTACCTGGTACCTTGGTACCTGGTACTAACGTTAGTACAGGTACAAGGTGTTGTACCTGGTACCTGATGCCAAAGATCGGTAACCAAGCAACCAAAAGTGTGTCAATCAAAGCCTTTCCGCACGGCTTTGTAAATAGATGACTGGTATCCACTACTACAACTTGTGCTCGTATTGCGTAGGTGCTGTACTCTTCGTTCCATCGCATCCTTTTCAGTTATTCCCCAAGTACTTGTATCCTCGTGCTACCGGTAGTCCCCCGACCCAAGATTCTTCCAACCATTATAGGATAGCAAGACTCTTTTCGGCGGATGACTCTGTGCCAGCGGCAATGGAGTGGCAAGAATTGAGACCGTCTTACTTTCAAAGCCCTGTTATCGATGGACGTCGGATAGCCAAAGATGATCAATATCTTGAATCTATTCTTCAGGCTTGGACGAACGACGAGGAAGGAATAGGCAGGGCAAGGATACAATCAGTGGAAATGAAGCCAATCACTTATCAAGGCAAGAACGATGACGATCCGATGACTTTGTTACATGGTTGTCTGCTTCGTCGCCGTGGTAGTGGCAGTGGTGGAGACCTAGATGCCGTCATCGACGAAACTCCGACACTGCTTCCAGCCATTTTGTTCTTTCACACGGCAGCGGGACCACAAGATGTATTTTTGTACTACAAGGCAGCTACTTTGTTACAAAAATTGGATTGTATCGTCATGATTTGCGACATTTTATCCGATGCCAATGGATGGGGTTGGGATCCCGATCGATCGCGCTACAATACCATTCGAGAGTCACTCCTGCAACAAAACGCTATCGTATTGCAACAGCGGGTAGCAAGTGCCGTCCAATACCTGGAGAGTCATGTTCCACAAGTGGATCGACAATGCTTGGCTGCCATGGGATGGTGTCTGGGGGGACAACCATTATTGGAACTAGCAAAGTTGACCCGTGAAAATCAAAATTATAACTTCCAGGTCATGGTTTCCTTTCATGGGGTCTTTGCCCGTGATTCGTCGTCACCTGGTCTGCCACAACAAATGTCCTCACATGACACGCATAACAATAATACTGGCTTTTCCAAAAGGATGTTACTATGCAACGGTAGGGATGACCCGTTTGTGACTCCTGCCGATCTGCAAGAAGCTACCACATTTTTCACAGACTGTGCTTACAATGTCGAGCTGTTACAAATATCCAATGCCAAACACGGCTTTACCAATCCAGCACAAGCCTATAATACCAATCCAGCATTTCGATTTTGCAAAGAAGGGTCTATCCTTGCCTGGACGAAATCACTAGAATTGCTCCAACAGACACTATTCGGATGAATGCAAATGTGCGTTATATTGTGGACCAAAAGGTGGAAGAAACAGTCTGGTGTTGGCAAGCTGGACGCGTCCATTACTACTCTTCGTCTTGTTTGGATCGAATAACTCTTCCACCCGGTCGAAGCCCAACCAATTTGGGAGGTGTGGACTCGACTTTGGTTTTGGCCTTATCGTGGAGTTTTGGTGTGGCGATGGTACTCGGCAATGGCTCTGACGGAGCGGATGGGATACTCCTAGAGGCCTCGTTTGTCCTTGTTTTGTCAAGGATCGAATCCCAGTTTTCAACTGCATCCCAATCATCACAATCATGGTCAGTAATTCCTAGCAATTGTCGATGTTCCTTGGATGATAGTGGGCGCTCGGAAATTTCTTTTACCGCATTGCCCGTAGTAGAGTTGGTTGCTGCTGGTGGCAACCGTCCAAAATGAGTCTTCCAAGCCTGGACAATACTCTGGTGTTCATTTTGCATCAATTGAAAGTGTTCTGCAGGCGACTTTTCGTCAGACATTGGTGTTGCTCCAAGAATCATAGCAAGTACCTGGTCAAGCAGCGAAAATTTATGCTCGCCCTTGTCATTATTCAACCCACTTTCCCCTGGAGATTGTTGTTGTTGTTGTTGTGCCTCTTCTTCTGCCTGCCATACCTCATCTTGCAGGGAATCCAATAATTCTTCGATTTTCTCCAATTTTACAGACAAGGCATTGCCCATCGTTTGTGCCAGAATCAATTCATTGCTGGTGAATTTAATTCGCATTTCCTCTTCTAATCGTTTCAACTGTTGTTGCTTGGCCCGTTGCTCCGTGGCCTTTTCCTCGTCTTTTTTCCTCCGCCTGGCCTTGTCTCGTTTCATTTTTCGTCGCTGAAAAGCGGCAGTCAGTGAATGCTTTGCTGGTGTACCTTCTTCTGACAAGGTTTTGTCAGGTTTTTCCTCCTCGGTGGATGCATGTATCAGAGGCAGTGTTGCCTTGTCGTCCGTTTCATTCGATATTTCTAGAGCAGCAGAATCGATGGATTTGGATTCTATGAGTGGTAGACTGACATCAACATCATTTCGGGTAGCACCCAAGTCGTTTTCGGTATCATCATGACCGGCCGCAAAGTTGTTATCATCGAGTTCATGATCCATTCCATTTGCCGAAGAGTCGTCGCTGGCACGATCTTTGCTTTCCTGGCTATTATAGGAATATTCTCCGTCGCTATCATAGCCTTGTCCCCAATCATCCTCTTCATCGAGCATATGATTGTCATCTTTCAAGCCTAACCACTGAAACTCATCAGGAAAGGAGAGTTCTGTAGATCCAAACGTTTCCAAGGATGTTTTTTGGTGGACTGTTCGTCGCAAGGGTGCCATGGCCTCTTCTACTAGAATATCTCGCTGTTCTTCCAATAGTTCAACCTTGGTTTTGGCCAAATCTACTTGATGGACCAAGGTTTCTCGCACCGAATACAAATGATCTAATTTGGCCTGTCGTTTGGATTCGGTCCATTCTTGATATTCCATTCGTGCTTGTTCTTCTCGTAGCAATACAGACAATTCGGTAGCCATGTCTCGTTTCCATAATAATGGTCGGGAACAATCTATCAAATAGGTCCATAATTTGGTCACGAAATCCAATGATGTCGGTTGCTTTTGTTGAATTTGGTGCACGATTTTATCGGTTGGAATTTGTTCTCCAGTTACCGGATTTTGCAGGAACGGCGGGTATTCAAGGATCAAGTATCCCTCGCGATGAACCACGGGAGCTTGCATATATCGAGCCACTCCGGAATCAAAAAATTCCATGACTTGTCGATCAAAATCGGGTGGAGGCTGATGATCCATTTGAGAAATTATTTGGGATTGAACACTTCCGTCGGATGTGGTTTGTTGATATCGTGTCCACATGGCTTGGACTAGTTGACATTGTATAGCCCGCAATTCCTCAGCATCCGAAGGCTGATATCCAATCAATTTTTCAATTTGAATGGCAATACCTGGTAATTCATTTTTTTTAGTCGTGTCGAGTGATGGTGACAGTAATGATGAGGAATCGTTTTGAGTTTCACCGTCAGGGTCGGTCGTAGCTGGGACTGGGTCTTTCGTGGTTGATGATTGCTGCCGCAAGGTCTCGGCGACATTGGGTGGAATCCCAATCGTCAAGCCCAAGGATGAATGTGACATTTTCAACCTTGACAATTACAACTTTTTGGAACAAACAAACACCGATATGTATTACTGGTACTTGTACCGGTAATTGGCAATTGGCCATTTGTTTCTCATCACGTTACTTCTCTCATGATTGGCCATGGGACCATGGGCGTCGTAGCGTGATTCGTGATTCGAATATGTTGGAGTTTTGGGTTATGAGTTGTGTGTGGCCGCTGATATACCTGGTACCGGTGCTACTATTACTTGGTATTCTACCAGGTACTTGTATTGGCCGGCGTGCGCATCGAGAAAATCACAAATTGTTCCGTTGGAGGGAGTAACCGTGAGATGTGAGAATCCAAGACGGTTGAGACATTCAACCACCATTTCTTTTCTTTTTCCTCTTGCCAGAAAGTCGTCAACACACGCAATATACATATATATACCATGGCACAGTGTCCCTTGAAGGACCATCAACAACAATCGGAGCCTTCCTTGCCGGATTGGTTGGCATTTTTGAAACCGCAACGAGCGGACGAAGATCCATTTCATGTCAAGGGCCTTACATTGTTACCTCCTCTTGTCGACAAGAAGGAACCTCAAGTGATCACTGGTACGCACTCGCATGGCAATTCAAAATATATCGGCAAGACCAATCAAACTTTGGTAAAAGACTTTCGTCCATCCAATCCTACTATTGCAGCATCGTGTGCCAACGATCATGCCGCCAAGACGATTGACGAAGAAATAACAAGCAGCAACAAGGATTCCGAAGATTCAAATGGGACCTGGAGCATTTGGTTGATTGTGTTGGTGATCTTGTGGTTACTCTCGTTATTACTACCAAAGCCTTCTCCGCAGGAATGGAATAGGTCAATACTAATACCATCGCCATCTCCCCATTTTATGCCGTCATCTTCCATGGATTGGAAAACAACGAATCCAAGTACCACGACTTCCGATATAAATGTACCCATACCCCAACGAATTGCCACAATTATCTTACAAGAGTTATCACCCTTTCCATCACCATCGGATCCAGACATGACAACGCCAGTAATCGATTCGCCTTGGAAGAGTAGTGATGAAAGCCATAAGACAGCATCACCCATGTTGATGATGGACGACACGGAAATGGAAGGCTCTATCGAATGGAAACACATCGTGGAAGAATTGACCATGAAATTGTCTGTCGAAAAAGAATCGGACAATTCTCATCTTGACCAAGGCAATATAGATCTCTGTGATCATTCCTGGCAATGGATCCTTCACCGCTCTTGTCGAGTCCAACACAGGCAACTACAACAACAAGGGACAACAACGATCCAAGCGTTGAGTGCAACCGCCACCAAACCAAATACAGTTGACCATCCATCTTCCATGGAACCCTGTCAGAATTGGTTGTCGCGAGACTGTCGTGTCCAGAGACGTGCATGGACGGAAAGCACCAGCAGTAGTGGAAGTAGTAGTGCTAGACGAGGAAACACTTTGCGACAATCCGATAGTAGTGACAGTCGATCCGACCGAATCTTCAAGGAACAAACTGTCAAGGCTGTCCAATCATTATTGGAAGCAGCCTATCAAACCCATAAACTCATGAACCTTTGGATACAGGAGGAACTTCAATCATCCAACCTCGTGGTGCCGAGGGATACCAACGAAGATTGAGCCATGGCGGTGACTTACAGTTACATCTTTCTCCTTGTTTTAGTTTTTGTGTGTGCGTATATTGCTTGCTGGGTTACTAGATGTGTGAGACGAGGCATGTTGGATGGTTACCCATGAATAGATATCTAACTGTCAACTACCGCTACCAGTATATACCGGGAATCGGGTGCCATATCTGTTCGCGTCTGTCTGGCTACCGCATCGCTTGGCACGGCCCGTACCAAGGTACACTCACCTACTCCTTTCATCAAGGTTTTCATCCTTTTTTGGGATGTGTTATCAGGTGGAGTGATCTATTTGCAACGCCCACTTGTCCCTTTCTCCTCCTCACAGATCTCATACATACCGGTACTACCAAGGTCTCACTCATCACACACTCATCATGAGCGACATTACCAATCGATTATTGACCCGCGCCAAAAAGGCAGAAGAGCGTTCTCGAGAAGTGAAACAAAAGCATGAACCGCGACCAGCGCCAGTGCCCAAAAAGGAGCTCAGCATTCCAAAAAAGGAAACGCATGCGACAACGTCGTCACTTTTGGCTGGCATGGCAGTTCCCCCTCCTACTTCTACTACTACTACGACAACTCATCCTCCTACACCAGCGGACAAGCCTCGACGGGAAGGCTCGGTGCCGTCATCGCCAGGAATTTCTCGACCAAATCCACATCCACATGTAACCACGCCGTCAATGAACAATACTACGACGACGACGACGATGACAAATACTCGTAGCGTCGAAACGTCACTGACAAGGCCAAGCTCAATAGTGGATATGACCGGGATAAGATCTGGCTCGAATACTCCTCCGCCGCAACCCATCTCCTTGCCTTCCCATGCTCCCGACGTCGTCAGTGCAGGACCCATGCCCCAAGTAGCAGTGGAGTCCAAAAAGAAGGCCGTACAAGGACGAGTTTGGGATTCGTTGGCAGCATTATGTCGCGAGATGGAAACTTTGGAAAATCACCCCTTTCGTCTAGGACCTGCCGCGGTGGGACCAACCGTTGATTTGTCCATTTCCTTTTTGAAAGCCAAGGAGAATGATTGGTTCGATCTTGATGCGGACGGTAATATTGTGCTACAACCCAAAGTACCCATTTTCCCAGAAGATTTTCCACCTGGCATGCCCGAGTGGCCATTGTCCTGGTGGGGGATTGTAGATCCTGCCGTGGGAGAACGAAAAGAAAAACTAGCCAAAGATGAAGACGACGACGTACAAGTGATAGAAGTAGTCCGATCGACCAAGGAAGAGCATCGTCCACCAAGTCGAGATCGATCATCCCGAAGAAGTCGCAGCAGGGATCGAGCCTCCAAGCGACGGTCGTCCAGTCGTGACCGGGAGTATCGTCGCGAGCGACGCAACTCTCCCGATTCCTCGGAACGAAGGCGTCGCTCCAGCAATCATCGACGAGAGGATCGACGTGCCTTGAACGAAAATCGACGTGGAGACTCCCGACCACCACCCAAGGGCGAAGGGCCAAGATCATTGGACGATCGACCGCCCTATTCCCTTGGACCGGGGACCCGAGGAACGTCAGCGATTCCCAGGGGATCACCGGAGGGTGGACAATCGACCACCACATCTCGATGATCGTCGGCGAGACGAGGATCTCCCCCATCCCAAGGATCGTCGAGACAACCGACCACCGCACCCTGCCGATCGTCGACGTGATGATGAGCCACCATACCCTTCCGATCGTCGGGGAGATCCTCGACCGCCATATCCGGAAGATCGTCGAAGAAATGATGAGCCACCACATCTAAAGGATCGTCGAGGCGATAATCGAGGACCACCTCGTTCCGATGATCCAAGACCATTCGATGATCATCACGCCAATAACAAGAAAAAACTACCAATAGTCCACCAGGACGGTATGGTCGACACCCGGAAGAGCCATGGCAACGAGATAGGACACGATATCCTCAGGATCGAAGAGGAAGGTGACCAGATGACTACTAATTCTAACTGTAAATGTCAATCTGCATTGCATCCTCTTGGATTTAAACTCGATGATCATCAATGATGCTCACTGGAAATACCACTGCGTTGCTTCATTGTTGTGGGAAATGAACTTTATGGGTTATGGGTATCCAATCTATTCAAAGCAAGATGGAAATTTAGTAGCTATAGGGTTCTCCGAATAACATGCGGTCAACAGGACAAAGATCGTCATCACCAGAACCGCTAGAAGCACTGCAAAATTTGTTCATGCCTGAAAAACACCAGTCCGCCGCAACGAGTCTTGTCAGTACAATTGCAAGGCATCCTATCGTGGCAAACAGAATTATACCGACAAGCAACAGGATAAGAAGACTGGCTTTGCCACTTTTCTTGATGTACGAGTCAATCACCGTCTTTCCAAACAGGGAGCCAACCAGGCAAACAAAGAAAAAAGTGATTGCATATTGCCAAGGAACCAAACCAGCCGTCACAAACATGATGGCCACAATGCTTGAAGTCAGAACAACCATGAGACCATTGGTAGCACTGGACACCATTGGATGAACACCCGTGATGATCATCATTGGGTTCAAAAGCATACCCCCTCCTACACCAATCAAGCCACCCACTGCACCGGCACCAAAGGTGCAAATTGCATAAAATCGCAATTTCTTGAAATCCCAGATAACATCTTGCGGATGATAAGGATAGTCACAAGCAATCTTGTCATTGGTTTGCTTCCTGAGACGAAATCCATAGATGGTACCAATACCAATGGTCCAAACAAGTTGAAGAACATTCAAGATGGCATACCACGGCGAGGCGCATGTGATTCCAACAATAGAGCTAACTCCCTTGCCTCCTTGGATAAATGTCAAGAGAATCAAACCCATCCAAAGCACCACCATTCCCAATATCTTTTCAGATGGAAATTGACGAGAGTCTTTTTTCAGCCAATATATTCGGCGCTCGGCCTTTTCCTTGCTTTCGAGAGCATGGTCTTGAAGAATGGTCTCGTTGTTATCAGGCCCCATCTCGCCAGAACTCTCTTCGTCGTCGTCAGTAGCAGTACTTTCCTGTTGGTAGGCTACTGGTGAAGAAACAGCTGACGAGGAGTTCTCGTGTTCTTTCTCTTCTGTTACTGAAGATGATGCATCCACCATGGTTGCATTTTCTTCTTGGCCTTCGTTGGTGGGGGCTTCATCTTCTTCATGCGATTCTTGTTTTTGTTCCACATCACCTTGTGGCGTCATCCTGCGAGTAGCAGCAACTTCCTTGGCATGAGTCATGACAAACTTTTGGTAGCTCTTGTGGGCAGTATAGCCCAGGATTATGGATGCTAACGTCAAATACAACCAATCAGGCAAGATCTTTTGAACAAGAACACCCAAAACAGCACCTGCCATTTGCATTGGAACTAAGAAGAGGGCCATGTCAAAGTCGACCAAAGGTCGCGTAAAACATTGCTCCTCCTCTTCCTCTATATCATCCGTCGTGGTAGTCATGATGACTTGACCTTTTAGACTTGACAGGGGGATTGATTCCATTCGCCCATCCTTCTTCGATACCTTGGTAGTGCTGGGGTGATGGTTTCGTAGGTTCAAGAACAGACCACCCAACATTCCTCCCAAGATGCTTGCTTGGCTAAGACCACTGGATGGCTTGGGTGCAAAATGCAACAATAGGATCCCAAGAGGTACAAAGATCCCACCACCTCCGACGCCACTGGCAGTGGCTATTCCTGATGTAAGGAACCATACAATCATTCCCAGAATATCTCTCCAGAGATAGCTTGAGTTGGGATTATCTTTAGCATTAAGTAGTTTTCGGTCAAAGCAAACGCCTTCCTTGGCATCTGTACTAAGATATCCATTGCAATCTAAACAGTCCGTCACAAATACTGTTTCGCCGCACATGTCAGACAATGAAGGACAGCTAAAGCTGGCTTGGTTAGAGCATTGACCATAGCTCAGCGAATGAACTGGTACTGGACTCCATACGAACAAGGAGAGTATTCCAGTAGTTATGAAAAGGGAGAAAGACACCATTGCTGAAGTATTTGCTTTGTGGAATGAAGTGTTCCCTGTTTTGGCCTGTACACCACACTCGTTTTATGAGGGCTCACAAAATCAACGCAGTCTTGGTTTGATTCAGCGTTGACACCGGAAGAATAGCCTCGCATGACGATGACGAACACTTTGGAGGACGTCAACTGGATAACGGGCTATTTCTAAACAGCCATATGTCCGACATACGAAGATGTCGAACCGCGTCGAACTGTTGTATCTGCGAAAAAAAAGGCCTTTCTTTGAAAGAAGTACCGGAATACGACCCATTCGAGCTCACCGTCTGCTTTCGCTCGAATCTGCAAGATTTCACTGTCATGGATTTTCTTTGACGACAATGAACGTTTTTACCGACACTCAGCAATGCATTGCAGGCCATGGTCAATGTACTCTGGTGCCAGTGGTATGGATATCCCCCCGAGCATCTATTGGCAGATACTCCACCAATTATCTGGAAAGAGTTCTCTTGACGGTGAAACTCTTGATTGCGCTTTTGTTGTTCCTTCTTCCTCCCTTCTTGGTGGCGAGACCCGTGGAAGTCACTCGTCCAATCCATGTTGAGCCTCCCGCGCCTTAATCAACGGGCAACAGTGGAAATCGCTTTTGAATGATTTCACGGACAAGTGCACAATTTGTAGCCGATGACAATAGAGAGTCTTTTTTAAAGGTTCTCGATGACAACTATCCTGGAAGCACCGCGGCAAATAGGTTCCTACCACCAATCAACTCATCTCCATACATCAGTCAAATTCTTCCTTTGCATACATGGTACTTTCAAGGAATCAATCGTCTTCCGCAGTCAACGCTCCAACCATGTTCAAAGTGATGATTACGATAGAGCCGTTTGTTGCTTTGACAAGCCTGTATGGATTCAAGATCTCACATCGGACGGCAGTCGCCCTGGCTCCAAAAATACTTCCATGCTTTCCTCACTTAAATCACTCGAAGCTTTCGGAGAAAAAGGCAAGGCAATCCTCTGCCGACACCGAGTCGGTTGTAAACCGAGCAACAATACCATCTGTTGGTCCTATGAGAGAAACGTGATGAGGCTTGTTGTCCTTGGTATTGAGGGAATATTGATTCAGTGTCACTTCAGTAGAGTGTGTTGTTCTTGATCAGGTGGGTCGTTCTACCGACATTCCAACATGGGATCGGGTGACCGTCTTGAAAATGAGTAGGTGCAGCAAATTTGCATGATATTTTGAAATTGTTGCCAGGCGCTAAAAGCTCCGCGTTCGCCCGCAAGCTCCGTCTCGAGAGGGTGATCACTGGGTTGCCAAAATACTCTGGAAAATTCTGAGTTGTTTCTGTCATATAGACAATATCTTTCCTATGGGGATTTGGGATGTTAACTTAAGTCCATGAATCCATGAATATAACAGCAAACATACAACACGTTTATGGCTCTGTCCATTAACTACATTCGGTGCAACAGGAACATACAACATTACCAGAACTACAATCCGATGATAACTTCACCAGACTTGCAGGTAACGGGCAAAAGAAACCAATATCTCCCGAGAAGTGGTTCGAATCGAGCTGGACATCGACGAGATTCGTGCACCGTGCAAGTTCCGAGGGAATCGATCCAGACAATAAATTCACCTGAAGGGACAAAGTAGTCAATTGTTGAAGTTGACCCAAGGTAGAGGGGATGAATCCTTCGAGAGAGTTTCCAGCAAGGGACAGCAAAGTCAATCTCGTCAACTCCCCCAGCGACGCAGGGATTGTTCCGTTCAGGGAATTATTATCGGCATAAAAACTTTGAAGGAGCCTTAACTTTGAAATTTCATCTGGAATGCTGCCGGCAAGTTCCGAACTCCCTAGATTTAGAAGTGTCAATTTCTCGAGTCCTATGGACGGAATGCCTCCTTCAACGTTCAGACCAGATTTATAAATGAATATTGTTTCCACTTTTGTGCAATTATCAGCGATGCTGTGCAAGGGAAAAGTGCCAGTAAACTTATTTTCTGCCAGGTTCACCATCGTTAACGGACAATCGAAGCGTTTGACCAAGTGATCAAGAGAAATGGGCCCTTCAAACTGATTGAACCCGAGGTGTAGAATTCCAAGACTTGTTGCCTTTGGAAATGTCGAAGGGATCAAACCAGTGATGGAGTTGAAGGCCACATCCAAACTTTTCAAGGCAGGGAGCTCAAAGAGGCTTTCAGGAAGGGTAGACCCCAATCTGTTACTTCCTAAAACTAACTGTTGTAAGTCTGTTAGCATGCCTATTTCCTCAGGAATCGCACCGACAAGATTGTTCGATGCTTGCATGACAACACCAACAGGTGGAAAGCGATTAGAAGTATTCAATGACAGGACGAGATAGTTTGCTCATTTACTTACGGAAGGACAGTGCCTCTACCTTCGTCTCAGTATTCTCATAGCACCATAAGCCTTCTGCACCATATGTTCTGTTTCCTTTATTCCATTTGCATATACTGTCACTAGAATTGAGAAATCCAAATCGTTCGCTCCAGGTCGGAGTGGAGATGAAGTCGACACCGTTGGTCGCATAGAAGAAGACAGCCACAGCGTAGAGTGTTCTGATTCTGTCTTTGTCCAAGGACTCATTTTGGGGATCGCTGGCCAACCATAACAAGGCTTGATATTGAGGTGACTTGGTATCCTCAAAAACAATTCCGCCGTCGTCGTAGAAATCTTCCACCAACTTTTGGTAAGACGAGATGTCGCTTGCAGGAGCGTCTGTTTCGATTCCACTATTAGTAGATGACTCGTCGTTGCCACCAAGACCCAATCCTAACCCCGTCCCAAGACCAATCACCAGGACAAGTATTCCAAGTATGATCCAAATCACTCGTGTGCTTATCCCGCTCTTTTCATTTGTTTTGCCATCCCCTGCAGAACTTGAAATTCTTGACCCAATTAATTCACTACTACTACGGGCAGTATGATTATTACGTTGTACGTTCCCATCGGCTGTTCCGGAGAACCCCAGCATACTGTTTAATGCGCCAGTGCTACCCTCTCTATCAGGTCGACGAGTGCGTTGAGCCACCGCAATGGCTCCAGGAGCAATTGCATGGTCGCGAGATCCCTTGTTATGGGCTCCCACAGTATAACCCTGTGCGGGAGTTCGCATCCTTCGCGATTCTGGTACCTGGTCCTCAGTATGAGGTGATCTGGCAAGTGAGACAGCCGTAAGCTCCTGCTCACGGCCAGATGCCGCAATCGCCCCGATGGCAGAAAGTTCTGGGACGTTACTGTTGCTTTCAAATGGTGCAGCGCGGGGATCAATGAGCAACCTATTCTTGTCAACAGAGGGCCCCGGGCGCTGTGTGGCCTCTACTTCTCGAGATGGCATCGTATTACGTATACCCACTGCCCTCGCTGGGGCAAGACTCAAGCCCTCCCTCCCATCGACGGTTTGTAGTTTTCTAGGGTCCTGTTGTGGCGTGACTGGATTGGACGTAGTCAATAGAGGCTGAGGCATCCTCATGTTTCCGACGAAACCTCTTTTCGCCCCCTGAATCTCGTTGTTGGGGTCGCTTTCGACGCTAGCCTTGCTTTGGACGTCCACAGACACACTCCAATCATCTCGTTGTGCCGGGCTCATCGCAAGCGCCGGTCCCGGATGTAACACTGCTGGCATTTTCTTGTCCGTCGAACCACAAGCTCCTTCCAGGGTGGAACTGACAGAACCAGGAGCTAGAGCCACGGCAGCGTTGGGTGTTCCCTGTGCCCGTCGATAAGGGCGGGCTTGAGCGAGTTTCATCTTTTGTTCATACAACCCTTGGCCATCAGTACTTCGGGTCGTTCGTGAAAAATTGTCGTCGCCTTCCATGGTACAGATCCCTATGATGGCTTCCGACGGTATCAATCCGTCTATGGTTTTTTTGATGCACTCACTGTCGAACGTGAGATTCTGTTTGTTGGAAAGAAGCACTCGCTTGAACAAGATCTCCGTTGGGACTTGCGCGTCTTGCTTTGCTTAACCTGGCACTGACGTGGCTTCTTCCCCTGCTGCTTTAAACGCGGATCTTGTGCACACCTCTTGGTTATTTAAGGGGAAAATGTGATTGACCCTACTGGTCACTTGGTCACTTCGGTCAGAGACGGTCGGCGGTTGGACACAACGAGGCACGCCGCCATATTTGCAGGTGCAAGTTGCAAGGTGGCAACCAAAACGGGGGAACCTGGAATCACCTTGTGCTTTGTAAATAGCCATTCTGGGCCAAGCCGATCTCAAAGAGACCTGCTGATGTAGCTGTAACATTGCTTGGTTTGGATGTACCCACGTGCACCTTCCCCTATCATCATTATGTTCTTCTCTCGTCATCCAATCATCCAATCATCCAGAAAATTGATTAGATTCCAAGGATGAAGTGCCCTTGGCTAGGAAGCACCAAGTCGCAGCATCGAGTCTTGCCACAACAAACCAGAAGGCATTCATCTGCTGCAACTAAAATGGGTGTATGCGGGCTACAAGATCTGACATAGTGCATTTGATTGTGACTCGATGGAACTATCAATCCAAATTTTCCAATTCCAGCAACGAAGCAAGTCACGACAGGTGGTTCATGCTACCGATATTCGAACATGCGATCGGTCACAGCTCGTAAAAATGGATATGTGCGGCACATTCGCATGATGATCTGCAGTTGTTGCCGGACGCTGACAGCGCCACGTTCGCCCGCAAGTTCCGCCAGATCTTCTGCTACACTGCGAGCAATATTAGGCGAAAACCGGCGTCGGTCTTGCCATAATACTGTCCGAAGCTCATGAATATGCAGCATCAACATACCCAAATCATCCGCACTCAGTACACTATCACCCATACTCGACTGCGAAACGTGGTCATGACTGACTGGTTGATGACTCGGTGGTGATGGAGGATTGTCTCTCATGACGAGCAGCCGTTCGATTTCTGTGAGGATAAAAAAGAAAGATCCATATGTTTCCTCGCGGCTCTTCCCCATTCGGAGAGTGGCGTAGAACACAAACCTAAAAGCTTTTTGTGTTACCCATACCAACAAGATGAATGGCGTAACAGCTGCAAGATTCATGTTGAAATTGGTGGAAGCTCTCATTTCATCCATTGCTAGGAGCGCATTCATCATTTCCTGGGATACAACGAATTCTCATCAGCATACACTGATGCGCATCCTCATTGGGCATTCACACATTCAACAAGTCACTTACCTTTTTGAGAAACTGAGCTTCAATAAAGCTCATTCGTATCACGCTATTAATGTTGTAGATTGTTTTCATACTCTCTTCTTTTTCTGCTTCGATAAGGGAAATATCCATTGCTTTGGCCATGCGTTTTCGCTCTTTCAAAGGCATGTCGGGATGTGTGTCATCCAACCAACTTCGGATCATTTTCCTCAAATTCTTGATGGCAACATTTCTTGCCTCTCGATCACTAATGTCTACCGTACCCTTTGTGAATTCGTCATACATGGCCATGAGTGGGTCCATGACATGCTCTCGGAAAAAGTGGGAAAACTGCTTGGCGGTGCTTTTGAGGAATGAGAGACCATAACCCTTCACTGCCGCCTTGAAGGAAAAGTACAACACCGGAGGAAAGACTAGAGCCCCCACGTACCAGTTACGTCTCCACCAACTGGGAGGTTTAAGCTTCTCGAGGCGCCGCGCACGTTGCATTTGTATAATCGAGTCCATAATGTCCAAGAGCTCTGAAACTTCATTGACCAGTAGTGGCAAATCCGAAATATGCACTCGAGTGGGGCGGTCTGCCTCAATGTCGGTTGGGTAACCACTGTCTTCATCTTCCATTTTCAAACGATGACTAGCCCAAAGGGGAAGCTTTCCTGCTGCAACGGTTTCATCTGTAGCTGCAGTTTCGGCATCCATCACTAGCGATCCTGCCACATCGTAGGACAGTCGTGATTGATCTTCTCCCTCCGCCCAATTTTCCGTATAGGGAAGGACAATCTGGCCATTGGCGGCTCGAAAGAGTTGCAAACGAACCAGTGCGATCGCATCAACTGACCATTCTGCCAACGCTGGATCATCTATCATGATATGCCCACCATCATTATGTTTGACAAACACGTTCGTGTAGTATAGTTGGTTGTGTCTGTTTTGTTGTGGAAGGCGACCCATGGTTGAGTTGGGTGTTGTTCCGACAAGCTGGTGTCGACCGAGTGGGGGTAGGTTTTCCATGTATTCACTAGACACTCGTCGCATGGAATATGCTGGAGGAGGGATCAGAGGTATGGGAGGGGATGGACTCGATTGAAAGGGTTCACTCATCATCCGGCCATCGCCTCCTGCAACGGTCGCCCATTCCCCTCCAGCTCCCAACACTCCCCATTGCGCAACTCCTCGTTGCCAGCCCGCCCGCAA
>SWEM01000518.1:0-22093 GCA_019593585.1 Nitzschia palea | reverse complement strand
GTTCCCATCTGCATTTCCATCGAACAGTGAATATCCCAGTGAATTCTCCTCCATCACAGCCGTTAGTCATTCCATGAGGTATCTGTGCGAACGTCAAAATTCGTTTATTCCTACTGCATGAGATATCCGCATATGTTCCAAGGCAAGTTCGGAAGCATTAGTCATGAGCAAATTTGCAGACGGTTTGTCTTGATGTTATTTAATTCATGTACTTGTGTGCAACGAAAAACGATCTGATTGGTGTGGCTTGTTAGGAATTCTGATTTTGTCCACCAAATGCCATTCATTGTAGCAATATCAAGCCAAAATGGACCGCATGCTACCGTACAAAATGACAACGAAGCTGGGCCAATCGCTATGGATATGCGGCGGTGACCAATTTCGATGTACGATAGGATTGCTGTCCAATATGGAGCTTTCCTCTACAGGTACCATTGGCCAGTCATCGGAGTTGTCATGTTGTCAAGAACTTAATTGAAGAAAACTTCAAATCCTATTACCAGCATATAGTGTATACAGGTCGTTGAATCATAATTCTAAGTTTATCTCTATTCTATTGCTTTGTCTGGTGCCATAATGACTGTAAGTCATGGCAATGCTTGCACCGGTGGTGGTTAGTGTAAAAAAACGCATGTGCCATCTCATGTGGCTCTCCTTCGTGGGCGCAGGTGGAAATCGTCGAACATGCTTGTAGATGTTGGAAGAATCACAGGGATTCCAGACTAGAGGAACTACCCATTTGAGCCCACACCAGGGCAGATCGTCGCGCCCGTTGTCGTTGTTGTCGCCGCCGACCCCGTCGTGCCATGTTTTGATCCAAGATTTCCATTCGTTCCAACAAGGAATCGACACGTTGATTCACCTCTTGAATTCGCTCTTCCATTTCCGGCCACTCAGGATACTGGGAGGAGGAGAGTGAAGGACCCAATGATAGCTGCAAATTCGATTGACTGCGGACCAAATGACACAAGCGCAACGGTGAAAGTTAGAATAAACAGAAGACTTTCTAGCTACAACACAAACAACAAAGCATACAGATGGCAGCATGTGCCGGATTCTTCAGAGAGATGATTTTGTAGAAGTCGTAAAAACAAATAACCATGGATGATTGAATCCTCAGCAACAGCAACAGCAACAGCAACAACAACACCATCAGCACGAACGACGATACTCACAGTCGTCTCATACGATCTTCCCTCCACATATATAAATCTGGCGCCGAATGTCTATATTGCTCAACCTCATAGTCGTGTGAGGCTAGAATGAAGGCACGCCGTTCTGCCTTCTCCGATTCTTGGACCGTCATTCGTCCATTGTTATCAAACGGTTGGTCCACCGCGAATTCGATAATATTGACATGATCAAAGGCAACGCGACGTTGAGACTGCGGGCGAGAGGAGGACGACACCGAGGTGCTGGAGTGTCGACTGTGAGACGATGAGGATGATAACATGTCGCTGTTATTGCCTGTATGAATAACCTTTTTGTCAGTAGGGTATTGGTTTGTTGTCTTGTCACCTTATGGGATTATATGGTGTTTTGTTCCATACTGCAACTTGGACTTCCTATATGCACCTCGGGGAATCCATTGCGCTGTTGCTACCGATGCCAGGTCATCGCAATAACAACTCGGAGCCAGGTGTGGACTGTGACTTCGATCTCAACATATTTCCTTGATTGATTGATGACTCCCTGTGAAAGTGTGACTCCACACGCAAAGACCGACGGAGAAACCATTTCGCCGCCGAAAAACGGTTCGCGCTCCACCGGATATTTTTACCCACTTACAATACGAGAGTAGGAGCCAAAAATCTCTAACTGTAACATCCTTCACCTTTCTAAATTGCTTACCTGGATCATGAAAGTGTCGTCTATAAAAGGAAACTACTGGTACAGTCGTCGTTGGATGTTTTCTGTTACTAGGTTGGCCTCTTCTCACTGGACTCGTTTCCCGTCCGCTGTCACTCCTCAAGCACTGTACAAGAACAAGGAAGACGAAGTACTACTTACTAGTAGTACAATTCAATAGGATTGCTGGTCAACTGGACGGTGATAGATGGGAAACCCTCTCTTTTGTTGTGAGAAAAACTGGCTACTACCGTTTCTGTAGTGACATGCCTTTGATTGTGGCTGGATATCACACTTCTTGCCACTATCGTTTAACGCCATACTCTACTCAACAAACAAGAAATGGGCGGGAGATCATGCCACCACGAATTAGTAGCCACTGCCTACAACAGTGTCCTTAAGTTGGCCGCAGGCCAAAGTCCAAAAGAGGGAAGATTGCTGCACCAAATTTTGTTAACATACAAACACTTGTGATTAGACTCGTTGTGGATGCTGTACAACTGCTGCGCTGTGAGATGTGGTCATCGCACCAGCAGGACCAGTCCCTCCTGATGACGACGACCCAACAGATGTTCTTGCTGTTCTTGGGCAGCAACTTTTCCTTGCAACATTCTTGCTTTTCCCCGATTTTGCTGTTGCTTCCGTTGATTCTTACCAATAAAATGCAAAGTTCTCTGTTCAGGGACCGACCGAGAATCATCCTTCCTGCTCGACTTCCTTCTTTCACTGCTTGTCCTGCTACTAGTAGGTGCATTACCAGCCTCCTCAGGGTTCAGCAATGATGGGAGAGAAGCATCCAAACGACCGCATGAACAAGCAGCCAGCATATGAGAAAGTAGTTATCAGCATTTTCGCACCATGCATGACATCAGTGGTATCGGTAGTATGCATGAGAAATACCAGGTACAACGTCAGTTTTGACATAGGAGTCCTGCCAGCGTACCAGGTACAAAGTTCTTTACCTGGTACCAGGAGCGATTGCCAGATAGTAAAAGCTTCGACAGCGTTCTAGAGGATTTCCAACCAAAACACGTACTGCCCAGTAGAAGAATAGAAACTGTGTATATTCGATCAGAAATCACAGGTCAGAAGCGTTTCTCATGTGTGAAAACCCTCGTGGTAGAGAGTCAACTGCCCAATGGGAAGAATGCATTTTGTTTATAGTCCAACGGGGAAATCACAGATCCTGGATAGAAGTAGCTTTTCTGGTGTGTGAAAACCATAGTGGAAGAGTGGCAACTGCCTGATGGAAGAATACAAAATGCCTTGTTCGGTCGGCAATCGCAGGTCCTGGATGGACGGTGGAGTGTCTCATGGGTGAAGACCATAGGTGAAGGGTGGATCAGCCTACCCTTGACTGGTAACAAGGAACTCCTTGTCGTGTTTGAATCACGAAACCCATTGGGCCGCTATTGACATTTCAACTGCGATATGATCAGAACATCATGATGTAACGTGTGTCACTGTTCTTCCTCAACACCCTCTCTTGGTAGTGCAATGGTTGGTGGTTTCGCCTCGGATTCCTCCTCTTCCGCTAAAGGAATAGACGAATCATGGGCTGTCGTGTCGACTGGATCATCTTCCGCAATTTGTTCATCGGTGGAAAGTTCCTGCTCATGCTCAATTTTACTAGTAGTACTCTCCGTTGGCGACACGTCGTCGTTGCCGTCGTTGCTAGGAATCACGACGATTGCTTCTCGCAGTGCTTCCTTGAAATATTCCCGCAAAGTTGTCTCATCCAACATGATTGCATCACCTTCCATATAAGTGCGTATTCGTTGCACTAATCCTTGAATGATTTGGGAACGATCGCCCAAATAGCGAGTTGTGGAGGGTTTTCGATCATGGTCCGAACTGTAGTTAATAGTATTGGCCCGCTCTAATTTTTGTCGAAGTCCTTCCGTGACACTATGGAGCTTTTCCACGGTAATTTCAGCATAGTAGGCGGCCAGCGTGGTCTTTTCATCTTGTGTCAGGGGGTTGCGGGTTTTTAAATGGCTTCCCAAAATGGTAGACACTTGTTCGGCTAATTGAATCCGTTGTTTCATCAAGGGTCTGGTTTTGCGAATCATTTTCTTGGCCAATTGACCATCACAGTGTTCAGTATCACTTTCTAATAATGGCAAAACTTCCGTCTTCCAAAAGTCGGGCAATTGGTCCCGACACATGAGTTCCCAATCTTCCAATGTCACGCCTGGGTAGGACGAACGCCATTTCTGCACGATACATGCCAGTGTTACCGCACCCACCACCACTCCCATGGTCCAGGGAGACACAAGAAGAGGACTCTTGCTGGTGGCACCAAGAATTAATTCTTTGACTTTATCAACAAGGGTATTGTTGGGATTACGGAGAGTGGCCTGACGGTGAGATGTAGCAACGGCAGCACCTCCTCGATGACTGGCAAATCTAGTCCTGCTACCACTACTACTCGTACCAGACTCGGAGTAGTGTCCATGTTGTTGCTGTTGCTGTCGTTGTTGTTGGGTCTTGGATCGAATCAAGGCATCAATAGTGGTTGTGAGGAGATTACCGGTCCAGTCACTTTTGAGTATTGTTCGATTGGTACGTGCCAAAAGTTTCCAAATCAATATCCTACGGGCACATACTGGATGGTACACCATTTGAGATAGCAAAAGAATTGCAACCAACAGTGGTCGTTGCCGAACCATTTTCATCATGATTGACGAATTGGTAGATGAGAAATCGAGACGCGGAATGAGTGGTGTAAAAGGCCGGTTCTACCTCTTCCCACTTGCTGGGTGAATTTTCATCATCGTCCAGCAAAACCAGTGAAAAAGAGCTTCACCGCGAACAGGGCACACGTTTCTCAACGGTAGACGGGCTCGCCCGGTGCATACCTTTCCTATGTGTTACTTAGAGACGGCTGGATCGCACACTTCTTGGATGGACCAATGAAAATGGAATTAGGTTCGCTTCGTCGCACATTTCCTATGCCCACTGGGAAGCGGTATCCAAAGGATGGGTTACCTTCAAGATGTCCGATAGTTGGGTCCGGCTAGTCAAAATGAAAGCTATAGGATTAGGTCGATTCAGTGACTCGATGGTCGTACTCTTCTTTTGCATTGTTAAAATGGAACAAATTCCTTGTCAATGATACTCTTGTGCTTGCCCATGGTTCCATGACTGACCATGGCTCCCAGGGCATCGACAATGATACGCAAGGCCATTAAGGATGTGATATCGGCATGGTCATAGGGAGGACTGACTTCGACGACCTCCATTCCACACAAACCTTCCTTGGCCACTTCACCCACCAATTTGAGTGCTTCCCGAGGCAACAAACCTCCTGGTTCAGGCCATCCCGTGCCGGGAACAAAGGCTGCTTCAATGGAATCGATATCATAACTCATGTACACGGCATCACAACCATCCCAGGCCAGATCGAGGGCCATTTCGGCAATCTTTTCAATACCATATTGTTCAATATCATCCATGGTAAAAATGTTGGTTTCTCGTTCGATCATGTTGGGAACGGCCGAACGGGGAACTTGCCATCCTCCAATACCAATTTGGACCAAATTCTTGGCGCGGACATTGGGAAGATTGGTCGCATGAAAGTAGGGCGTGGTATGCATGCGTTCATCCATGTCCTTTTCTTGAATATCGGCATGACGATCCACATGGATGATACCAATATTTTTGGTCGTGACACTGGCAATACCACGGACGGTGGGAAATCCAATGGAATGATCACCACCCAAGATGATGGGAAAGGATCCCGTCGAGGCAATATGTGCAATAGCATTGGAAATTTGATCAAAACTCTTTTCCAAATTGGCTGGAATGGTAAAGACATCGCCGCTATCACACAAGGTCATTTGTTCTCGCAAATCAATGCCCCGTTCGTAATTGTAGGGAGTATACAGAGCCGAAATGCGTCGAATGCCTTGAGGACCAAAGCGAGTACCGGCACGATAGGTACATCCTCCATCAAAGGGGACACCAACGACGGTGGCATCATAATTGCCCACTAAATGGACATCTTCGACATACGGGGCCTTGAGAAAGGTGTTGATACCGGCAAAGTGGGGCAACTCGCCTCGCGAAAAGGTGGTAATGTCGCGATCTTCAATCGACGAGGCGGCGGGTAATCCCAAACGCAACCCTTCGTCCAAATGTTCTCGCATCTTGGTACGAGGAATTTTGGCTTCCTGGAATACAATGAAAAAACAAAGGAAACAACAACATCAACAAAAATAAAAGGACAATGTGAGTGACAATCAAAGTGTCATCTCAGGGGTACAACAACAATATCGATCATATGGTTTGGTAGAGCATTGTTCGTCGGATGTGAATCCTCTCATAAAATAAACCAACACAAACACTCCTCTTTTGTATGAATAATATGAATATGTAATCCAATGTCTTCTTACCGCCAAGGCAGCCTTCCATCCTCGAGTGGTCTTGGGATTGAAAGGATCCGGATGATGCGATCGCGCTTGGATCATCTTTGCCAATTGCCCGACCGCATTAGGTCGTCGTCGAGCCTGAAGAATACATTGCGCCGCTACCGAAAAGGTCATGTTGGAAAAAAGTTTGTGTGTGTGTTTCTATGTTTCTTTCCTCAGTCCCCGACTTGTGTAGTGTGTGGGCGTGTCGTTACCAAAACCTCACAATCTTCGTGTTGCAACGTTTTGACGGTGTTTTGCTTTTGCCTACACAAATTACGAGAATACTTGTCGTCAAACTGTCATCAACCGCACGTGATGTCGCCCACATCATCATCAAGTCCAGATTGCGTTATCTGGTACTTGGTGTACGATCTTTGAAGGGGTTTATTAAAAAAGGAGTCTACATAACCCATTCTGACGTCAGGATATTCCTGTCACTGGAACATGTGCACACAAGTGACACGGATCTTTTCCCATCAACCAATCATAACCATCCATCCAAAAGATTCACCTCCAAATTCCGTAATTCCATGCGGCATTTTTGGGACCAAACGAACAAACGTGATGTGGGGTTGTCATTCGGACGAAATGACCAACTGTTGACGGCCGGCAGCCATCGTGCCCATCATCGCTGGAACACTTTTTCCACCTTGGCGGAGTTTGTTGTTTGTGGTATCTTGTCGCTGATTACACTCTTGACTTCAAAGAGTTGATTATTATTGTTCTTATCGTCTTTCTACAGACTCTCTCATATCACTACCAATCACGAAAGTATTTTCCCAGTATTAGTATGACGCTATCGGAAACATGGATTGATTTTATTGCCGGATGGGCTTCGGGAGCCATGGCTGTCCTTACCTGTCAACCAGTCGATACCATTTTGACTCGACTTCAAGCGGGAGAGGCTCTGGTGGTGGGAAGTGCCTCGGCCAATGTTCGGGTACAGACACGTGGTCTGGTGCAAAATTTTGGTATTACTTCGTTATGGCGGGGATCATCCGCCATGATTTCGGCCGTCCCCATTCAAAATGCTTTATTAATGGGTGGATATGGCATTGGCAAACAGTGGGCTGTCACTCATCATGACAGCACTCAAGCCGCCACGTTATTGTCCGTCTTTGTGGGAGGTTGTACGGGTGGTGTCATTCAATCCTTTCTCATGTCACCCGTCGAACTCGTCAAGGTCAATCAACAAGTGCACGTGACCAAAACGGCTCGCATGGCCACGCAAGAATTCTTGACTCATCGAAAAACCAATGTTTGGAGAGGATTAACGGCTACTATGTTACGAGATGGAATTCCTCATGGCGTTTGGTTTGCTAGCTATGAATGGTGCAAAACGACCATGAGTGCAAGTTTCAAGGGAGGAGAATCCAATGACGACAGTGCTACTAGTAGTAGTGGTGGTGCTCTACAACATGTTGTCACTCCCATGGTCTCGGGAGCCTTTGCTGCCACGGTTGCCTGGGTAAGTATCATGTTTTTTTTTCATACAATATAATATATCGAAGCACCTGAATCTTGTTGCTGATGGGTCTCACCACACGATATTTTTTTGTTTGTTTATATCTTATTGTTTCATTAGGCTGTGGGATATCCCTTTGATATCATTAAAACTCGGATCCAAGCCACCCCTCATCAACCACTAGGGATTTATGCCACTGCACTGGAATTGATACGAGAAGGCAATGGCCTGGAGGGTTTGTATCGAGGATTTGGATTAAAATTGGTCCGAGCTGTTCCAGCATCCATGGTTGGATTTTTAACCTATGAGACCGTCGCTGGAAGTATTCGCAACATGACGCCGACCAGCAGCAGCAGTTTGTAAAAGTAATACGGTAGTAGCCTTAGTACTAGTACTAATACTAATACTACTAATCCTAGACCAAACAATCCTTCCGGTAATTGTTCTAAGAAAAAAGGAAAATCTCGCTCTTTACAGTTGGTAGTACACTACCGTATCGATACCAGTAAAAGAGTCATCGACTATTTAAAATGAATATCATAATCTAGTATAATCTAGGCGACATGACCTACTGTAATACCGGTGAGAAGGAACAATCTCAGTTCACACACTTTTTCTCAAAATGGGACTCTTGTCATGTGTGTACACCACGGTATATCCATAAGTGAAGACTGAAGGGTTCTTTCTTCGCCTGACGCAGAACAGAACACCTGCATTTTCGCCGTGTCGACGTCAACAAAAGGTATCTTTGGGGGACTTGACGTCAAATATGTGAAATGCGCCGAAACTGCAAAAGGGGAATGGCCACAACTTCCGAAAATGGAGATGGAAGTGTGACGACAGGTGGCATCATCCACACCAAGCATGAGTTTCATGTTTCACGCGTTGACACCATTCGTCTCTCCACCGTTTTAGTAGTCCCTGTCCGGCAATCACTCACAAGTCGTTCGCTTGTATCCATTGGCCAACGAACCCCACTCACCACCCGCCAGAGCTGCGTCGTTGGTACAAGTACCCAGTGGTGGAGAATCTTTTTTGGTTTTTAGATTTGTTTTTGGTTGATTGATTTCCCTGTTGTTATTTTGCGGCCCATCAATCATCATCCTGTCAAGATCATTACTACCCGTACTGTCCAGCCGAGAACGACATTTTACAGTTAAGTTTTTGCTCATTTTTTCCACAGTCCCGTCATCTTGCAATTATTGTTCATTGTTATCATCATTTATCATGGGACTTTCCGGATCCAAACCTACCAACAACATGCGCCGGGTCGCTAGTTCCTCGGCGGCCTTTGGTCGATTACGAATTGATAGTCCCGGTGTGACAACACCTGGATCTGCTTCCATGACTATGCGGCGGCGACAACAATTGCGTTTATTGGCCGAACAAGCGGGCGGTGGTGCCTCACCCATGATTGGTGCCGGTATCAATACAGAAACGACACCGTTAATGACGCGACAACTTCATCATTCTACGGACAGTATGAAATTGGAGGGTGCGATCCATGGTGCCACCAGTAGTCCACCGCTCCAAGTGTGGATCCTACCCGCTTTATGTTGTGCCATGGCCTATGCCTTGTATAATATTTTTATCAAAAAGGGTAGTTCCCACATCAATCCAGTAATGGGAGGAGTCATTTTGCAACTTGTGGCCGCATTGCTGGGATGTTGTTTGTTGGGATTTCTCATTATCAAAGAGGGAGGAACGGCCGAAGTAATATCCTACGATATGGAAGGGATTCATTGGGCCATTTTGGCTGGATTGGCCGTGGGTTCGGCAGAAATCATTTCCTTTTTTGTCAGTAGTTTGGGTGTCCAAGCCATGCAATCGATTCCCATTATTATTGGAGGATCCGTCATGTTTGGAACCGTCCTGGGTGCCGTCGCCTTGCATGAAGAACTATCCCCTCGAGGATGGTTGGGCGTCTTTCTCATTAGTTTAGGAATTAGTTTGGTCGGTCTCGATTCCGAAGGTGAAGGAGTCTAAACTCGTATTGTAAATAAGAATGATTTTTTTCATCAAATCCTCGTTAATTTCAATTCAATTCGATTCTTTGTTAGTATAGTTACATTTGTACTGTCCACTACAATCCTTGTGAGTATGGTAGGACGATAAAGTCGCAAATTGTGGTCGTTATCCATTGAGGAATTCCATTGTTTTCGGATGTGGCGGTAAAAGGATGGGAATTCAAACAATTTTGACAGAACCAACACCCTCACATCAAACACTCATTGGCTCTCCTATCACATTATATTGTGAGCCAATCCAAATCAATTGTCCATTGGATTGGGGTATTGAATGATGGATAAGTCACAACATTGTTTTCCTCCAATGAAATGATTTTGTTCTTATTTTTCACGCTTGATTTTCTTAAAAGACTCTCCTCCTGCACCTCCTCCGCCTCCTTCGGCAGGAGACTTTTGCGGGCGCCATTCCGTAGGGAGTGGTGGTGGCGGTGATGGCATGAGCTCTTGGGATCCAAAGTTGACGTGTTCGGCAAACCATGGTCGAGCATACATCAAGTATAGCATGGGTCGCACCGCTTTGGGAGAGATATTTTCGGTACCACGATGACAAATGCGATAATCATAAATCAAAATATCACCCTTGTTCAAAGTCGGAGCGACCACACCAATGGGATCATCGTTATCATTGGTCAAGGAAGGAAAGAAGTCATCATTGTTCTCGTCATTGTCGGATCGGCTGGCCAAGACGTGTTGGACTCGTTTCCAATAAGATTCCTTGTGGGAGCCAACCCAAAACTCGGTAGGACCCAATGCCGATTCAATGGGTGTTAATGGAATAAAGACATTTAATGCATAGGGTGGTAGATCTCTCATTGTTTCTTCGTCTTCCGCAGCAGCCTCTAGTAATTCGGGAAATAATGCATGTCCATCTTGATGCCAGGGTTGTTTGGCACTACCGGGAAAGGACAAGATTAATCCGGCATAGACCAATTTGGCCGATTCTCCCAAGATACTATAAATCAATGGCATGAGCGATGGATTTTGCATGACCTGCGGCGACGAAAAGGGGGGTTGATCCATTCCATAACGGATATCCAGCCGGCCCAGACATCGAGAGGCCACTTCCTGGTATGTAAAACTGTAATCATGTTCGTTGGACGCTTTGCCGCCGCCGCCTCCGCCAGGGTTTGCGGACGTGGGGGGGACTTGGAGGGCACTCCAAATCTTGCCAGTTTCATCCAATCGTTCAATAATGGAATTTTGCAAGACCGTTGCGGCTTGTCGCAATACCGTCAATAATTTGCGAGGAAAAATGTACCCCTCTTTGCGCAATACCACTACTCCTTGTTGGTGCAAAATGGCCGTGGCATGACGAGTCAATAATCGCAGTACTCCGGTACGAACATCGTCTTCATCCTTGGTTTTGGGAAGTCCTCCAATTTCTTTGGGGATTGGAACGGTAATCCTCTCCAATAGTGGTAATGACCGATCGTGGAGTCGTTGGCGTCGTTCCAAAATGGTGATGCTCGATGGAGATACAAGTTCTGTAGTTTCAACATTTGTTGTTGTTCTTGTCGTCGTGGTTTTTGTTTTTTCTGCCAATGTCGTTGCTGCTCCTGCTGCTGCTGTTGTTTTTTCCTGGTGGAGTTCACCTTCTTCATCGTTAGTACTAGGAGTATGGTCAAGTGGATCATCATCCGCGTGGCCTACTTGTTCTTCCACATCCATCGTTTCTGTTTCCATTTGAATTTCCTTTCGTCGTTCTATGGGTGACTCCTCTCGAGGTCGTTTGGAAATTGCTTGTAGATTCAACTCTAGTCGTTCTTTGGCTATTGCTTGAAAGTGGGATGGATCTTGAAATAATTGACTAGAATGATGATGATGATGATGACGATGCGTATGATGAGGGTGAGGGTGATGCTCTTGTGGCTCTTCGTTTGCCTCTTCTTCTTCATCATCGTCGTCGTCGTCTTCTTCTTCTTCGCCTTCCTCTTCTGGTTCGTCGTCTCCATATCCGGCTGGTAGTAGTGGCGACTGTGCTGTTGCTGTTGCTGTTGCTTTTGTTGGTGGTGATTGTAGTAGTGGCGGTGGAGGTGGAGAAGGGGATGGATACGCTTGCGTCTTTTCTCCAAAGGGCAATTGCATGACTAAACGATTCGCCCATTCACTACCAAACAGTCGACCAAAAAAGGTATCATCGGACTTGACCAAAGGAGAAGTCATGGTGGATGATGATCTTTTCCAAGGATGATTTTACAAACAACAATAAAATAATAACACGGAACGATGCCAATCAATCGCAGCGGCCTACCGCCGCTCCTACCGAAAGTACATCACTAGGTAGGTAGGAACGGTAAGTACTCGCATATAGTTTCAATAATAGTAGCTTGAACCAATTCGGCAAGCGAAGCCCTCAATTCGGAAGGCGAAGCCCTCATACTCTCATCATCATATCTTGTCCCTTGTCCCCTATGCAGGAATGACACTTTGGCTTGCTTTTCGACTGGTTCATCGAATGTTGTCAAAAGTCATAAAAACAAAAATTCACAACATTGTCTTGACAGTACAATGAAAGCTGGAAAGTGGGCCGTAGGCACTGTTTGTGTCTTGGTCCTTTACCTCTCACCTCTAGTGCATGCAGAAGATGTGGTACGTCATTGTTTCTTCTTGGTGCACTCTTTTCTTTTCCGTTTTACATCTTCTAAAAACAACTCGTGTGGGTGGGTGTTCTCTTTTTGCAGAAAACCGCTTGTGCCGCCTGCAATACCACTTCTGAAACAGCATTGACGTGCTTTGCTGATAATGGCTGTTCCGTCTCCGACTGCACCGATGTGTCACAATGTTGTCCGAAATGTTCCGACGAAATCCAAGCGGCAGTCACCTGTTGGTTGGATTGTCTACCGGCATGTGTCTCGGAAACAGTACTGGACTATGCGACTTGCTATACCCTTCGTCGATGCAGTACCAATTGCAAGACAGAGTTGCTTGCAAAATATGATGAAATTCAAGCGCAAGCCCAAGAAGTGACGGCCAATGCAACGGGTGTCTCGAACTATACTATCGATATTGAAAATGTGGATGCGACAGATTATAGCACTGCTCAAGTCACCATCGACTATGCCATTAATGAGATTCCTGATGGTGCCACATGTCAGACCTATGAAGACTATGCCGTCAATGATGTTTGTGAGCTTGGATTGTGTTGCCCCAAGTGTCTTTCTCAGCTCGAAGCCGTCATGGAATGTGTGGTCAATCAAGTCGTTTCGGTAGCGGCTTCCGGAACCTCGACGAATTGTGACTTTACCTGTTCTTCCTCTTCTTCCTCTTCTCGCCACCAAAGAAAAGGTAGAATGTTGCAGCCTTCCATGTCGAGTGGACGTCCAAATCTTCCCGAGTCTGTATTAAACGGTACGGTACTCCCCGAGGGAGATGCCGGTGACCTGGCTGCCGGAATGCTATCCTGTGTCCAAGGATTGGCCCAAAATTTGACCCTGGATCCATCGTCGGCGCTTCGTCCCTTTGTGGCATGCATCGAGTCCTCGCAGGGTACCTATGCTCTGCAATCATTTCAACAAGAGGCCGCTACTGGTAGTAGTGGTAGTCGTCATCGTCGTCAGCCCCAAGTACTCCTTGGGATGATGGTACTACCCTTGGCTTTTGAAATTCTTGCTCTACTGCTATAAAAACAAACGTCCCCACGTACAAACTGTCAAACTGCGTGTATGATTTGTGATTTCACATCGTGGCGGCATTCACGCACATTGGACAGTCCATAAAATCAGCCCCTTCAAATGTTTCGTAAAACATCTCCTTTATGCATCTATGTTTCATGGGCCTTGGTGCATGATATGTGACGGACGGTAACTTATAGTCGCCTTGAATGTTGTTGTGGTTTGTATTGTGTTTCTTATTCTTGGTTGCTCCAATCCATGGTATGCTTGGAACGCGTCCCAGTCCTCTCCGGTCTTCTTCGTGTTGTACCTGGATCTTCGTCTGACTACCGGTAGCCGATTCATCCGAGCTCTTCTCGATACGATATATGTCGTGTAGTAGAGTGTAGATGGAATACCAAACGCTACAACACGCACAAACGTATGTTCGGAACTTTTTACAGTTAACTTTAACGGTTCAAATGGCGCATCAGGAATCCTCCCCATCCCAGATGCAATCATGTGACACTTTTTGGAGAACACTCGTCAAGAACTCACATTCTGCTAATAACAGTAAACCAAAACATGACAGATGGACCGGCAAAAAGAGAGTTGAAATATCCCGTCGCTCTTGCTCCCACACCGACCAAATTTGGCCTGACGTCGCCACGAGGTGCCAAGTTGGCGACTCGTTACTGGCCTGCTGTCGACAAGCAGAAGAACGACCGGCCAGTAACGACGACCACCACCACCAACAACACCATGGCATTGTGTTTGATAGTGCATGGCGGTGGATCGCATTCGGGATATTTTGAAGGATTGGCTCATGTCTTGAACGATGCTGGCATTACCTGTGGTTCGTACGATCAAGTGTCCTGTGGCTATTCGGACCTCGAACCTGGAACTCCTCGACCGGGAGTGACCCATATCCAGGACTTTGATTGTTTCGTCGAGGACTTGATGGAAGCGGTGAAATGGCTGCACAAGGAAGCTGATGGACAAGAAAACCTTCCATTCTTTCTCATTGGAGAAAGCTTTGGAGGATTGCAGGTAGGGATTCATCATTCGTGCTGGCTGGCTGGCTTTGTTGACGTGTTCGTAATAGACAGCCTTTTTTTTGGTCGGTTTCAAGTAAAACGAATCTAACATGATTTAACTGGCGATGACAACACTAATGACAGGTCATTGATGCCGCATTTCAAGCGGCAAGCTACCAGGTCAAGATTGACGGAGTCATTTGCTTGGGAGGAGTGCTAGAAGTGTCGCCCGAATTCTTGCCTCCTGCTCCAGTCGTCAAATTTCTCGTTTTTTTGGCCAAGTACTACCCACGGCTGGTAATGCCTGCCACGGACTTTGAATCGACCTTTGATGATGCCTTTGGTGACAAGGAATGGGCGCAGACCTTTCGTCAGGACCCCAAGATTAGTGTTTCTATTCAGCCGACCATTGGAGCCGTGGCCGCAACCTTGGCCACGGGAGCACGGTTGCGTCCCAAGGCCAAGGACTTTCCGCCTACCATACCCTTTTTGGCCATTCATGGTCAACGCGATGTTCGAACATCTGCCGAAGCCATGGTGCAGTTTGTCGATCAAATGGGCCCCAAAAAGGCCTCGATTGTTTTAATCGACACGGATGGTCATCAACTCCTCCAAGATATACCTGAAATCACCAACCGTGTCATGCATCAAGTCCGTGATTGGATTAGGGCCCAAATAGATCTTGCTGCCAAGTAACATCATTCCCTTTGTTGCCCGTCAATGCAATTTTTTGGTGTTGTTTCCTTCCATTTAGGATAGTTATATAGCTCGAAGCTCTCTCTGATACGATCGGTACCGCATGATTCAAGTCTCGCTGGTGTTTTAAATCTTCCGGCGTGCAGTGGTAGATCCGCATTCTGGCAAACTCTTCCCTTTAACAACGTGCGGATTCACTTTGGACTAAAAGTACAACCGCGAATGAAACTGTGCCGGTGATTGGAGCGTGAACTTTGGACATCTGGCTGATCGTGTCTCCAAGTCGCTTGCTTGATGTGCTCGGTTAACGTGGTGGTTATATATCCGTTGGTATTGCATGCTTCTGTTGGAACACAATAGAGGCAAATTCATCACTTATTCCTTCTCGTCTCTCATCCACGCAAACTACTCGCTTTCATTCTCTCGCTTTGTCATTGAAGTCGGATTGCCAAATGCACAATTCGAGGGCCAGACACTTCCGTTCGAAAAAATGAGGTGCGCACTTCTTGCACATGAAAACTTGGGCGTCAACGGACGAGCGTTGCACATCCGTACGAAGTGGTACACTAGTTGTACCAGTACTTTTTATACAGATGAACCGGTAACAGTCAATAACCGCCATTTCTGGACGGCTCAGGATCAATTCTACAAGGGATTCACTAAAATGTAAACACAATGAGATTCACAGTAACAAGCTTGTCTCTCCTTCTATTAGCCCCGGCAACAAGTGACTCATCCTCCCGTCCACTACTCTTTCCACTAGAGTTGTCTCGAGTTTTGAAAAGTGATACAGTGCATCGTCACGACTATGATTCTCTTCCAGTGAGGGATTCTATCACCTCCCATGATTCATCAGTTCCAATTGGACATCGACGAAGGAAGCGACGACTCTATGGATCAACCTTGAAGAGTGGTCCTTGGAGAAATCTGCCAATACGGGAAGAGATGATTGTTGAGATTGATCCTTCTGGTGATCGCGCTCTCCAGAGTAGTACTACTAATGAAAATGTTGCCATGATGATTTGTCAAACGTCCATTGCCATTGAGGAACAAACGGGGAAAGACTTTGGTACTCGATGTACGTGTACCATGAATGAGAGTAATCAACCCACTGCCACGTTGGAATGTCACGATACCAATTGTGCCTATTGCAATTCCGATGCCACCGTTTGTACTGGATATTCCTATGGCGTAACGTACGACAAGGATGGATCGGATGTTGAATATTTTGAACAAGATGCCTACACAGTGGGTAGACGTGGAGCGATTCGATATACCGAAACGGATGGAGAATGCTCCATGTCGGTATCTGGAACAAACTGTTCCACCTGTGCCTTGCAAGACTGCAATGATGGATACTACGGAATCAACGTGGCATGCAACAATATCGAGTCGGGTGCCAGGTACAATTCCTGTCAAACCAAAGTAGTAGCCACGGGAATCTTACAGGCCTATGATAATGACCAGTTTGGTACATGCTACAATGCATCCCAACTTTGTGAAATGGATAGGATTGCATTGCAAGATCGATCTGATTGTCAATGTGATGGCAATGGTACTTTGGTCTGTCAAGACAGTTGCGAGTATTGTGACCCGCTCCTCCAAGTTTGTGGTCATGAATCGCTGGAAAAGAAACGACAGGGTGCTCTCGTATCGGAATTGACTCGTACTATCCAATACACAACTGGCCGTTCCGAGAATTTGACCTATGTCGAGACCAATTGTGATGCCACAGGATGTAATTCTTGTTCCGTCAACATTAATGGCGTGGAATGCAACAGTTGTATCATGCATACGTGTGTTAATGGTACTCATGCTCCACAAATCAACTGTCAAAACATTGATCCATCCATTGGACAAACGATTGATTTTTGTCAACCGCCATTGCTTTCTGGTCATGTCTTGCAATACCTACAATCCAACTTTACCACCACCTGCGCCTCCAAGTCACAACTTTCCTGTCGAAATGCCAAGATTGGATATGAAGAGGATCATGATCCGGAGAAATTTGCTTGTTCCTGCATCGATCAAACGGATGGATCATCATTAGAACTTCAATGTCATTCCACCTGTGGGGATTTCTGCAAGGATGACCTCTCCCTCTGTATCCGTCAATTATACCATCAAGATTTTCTTGTGAATGGGACATCTTCCATGTTCCAAAAAGATATCCATTACACCGTGGGTCGCAACGAGACACTATCCTATATCGAACATACCAATGGTGGATGCATCATGACGGTGAATGGTGTCGCCTGTCAAAGCTGTCGAATCCAACAATGTCCAACCAATGGCAATGGCAAAATTGCCCAAGCTCCACTTTTGAACTGCACTAATTTGGAAGCGGGAGCAATCATGGATCTGTGTGACCCTGACCTTGTCGTCAATACAGGAATCTTTCAGGGAATGTTGATGGAGGACATCAACGAATGCAGCGACCGGACTCCAACCAATGTAGCCTGCCAATCGTCACTGTCCATTGAGAATCTTCCCAGCACAGTCAATGGATCAACACTTCTCATCGGTAAGGATAACAATGCCGAGACAGTCTGCGGATCTTTGCAAAGTACTTCTCCAGGTGTGTGGTATACAATCGTCGGGACCGGCGCTGGAATGGAGGCTTCGATGTGTGAGTCCGCGGCAGACTTTGCCACCCTGATTTCCGTGTATTCGGGTGACCATTGTAGCAGCAAAGAATGTCTTGCCGCCTCGGACAACAAATGCAAGGTTCGATGGCTGGCCGAGCAAGGTGTCAGCTACTATATCCGAGTGAATGGAGTTGGAGATGAAGTCGGAAATTTTGGTTTATCCCTCACAGAATTCAACTGGGGGAAGATCGAGTGTCGAAACCAGAAAAGAAGTCGAGAGCAGCTTTCTGATTTTGTAATGTCTTGCATGTGCGACGACTTCAATAGTGACGGATACATCGACCTACACTGTTCCGTCGCTTGTGCTACATGCGATGCCTCGGGGTCTGTTTGTGCCAACCGTACGGAATCAAGTAAATTTGATAAAGGAGGACGAATTATGGAGACGCAACAAAACTACAAATTCACCATGGGACGGTCCGAGTATCTGACAATCCTTAAATCCTCTGGTGGTTATGCCAATGACTTTGAAACATGTGAAGTATTGATCGATGACGAGTCCTGTAGCAGCTGCACTATCATTGACTGTACGAATGGAAGAGCAGGAATCACGGCAACATGCGGCAACGCCACTATCAACACTTGTGAGCCCGGCGTGGTGGATAGTACCAACATTCTCCATCCACTTGTGGACAGCAACTACGACAAATGTTTCTCCCGTGACCCACTAGTGGCTTGCAAGGAACACCTTGAATATGAACAGAATCCTGACGGAGGAATTGTACGTGCATGTCACCAAACTGTAGAAAATGGTGACGTACGGCTTGAATGCCAACGACAGCTTTGCCTTCGTTGCAACCAGGATCGGACCAAATGTGGATTCGACTCGTATGGCTCGATCTTTGATGGCGAGCTTGGTCGGTTGACTGGCAGATTCGAAGGCTTTCAATACGTCCTGGGAGGATCTGATCTTGTGTCCTACCAAAGTGTTCAACACGAATCCACTGGTGAAGGCGGTTGTTTGCTCAAGGTCAACAATCAAACTTGTGACAAGTGTATCGTGGCGCAATGCAATTCCAATAGCACCGGACATGGACAATTTTATGGAATGGGCTTTGACTGCCAAAATCTCCCTGATGGATTATCCTATGATGGATGCTCGTCGATTGACCTTCCTGGTACCTTTGAGGTTATCAACTCGCTAGACTTTGAATCTTGTGTTGCGGTTGTTAGTCCTCTAGATGCTTGCGAGGAGGCTTTGAATCAATATATGTCGACCGAGTTACACGCTCAGCCAGATTGTAGCTGCAATGCTACAGATTTGGGCGGTTACGACCTCATTTGTATTGGTAACAAGGATTGTGAGTATTGCGATGGCACTGGCTCCATCTGTGCATCTCACTCGGACCATGTTATCGAAATCAACAATTTTGGATTTTCTGTCGCGCAAATCGATACCTATCAATATATCTCTGGCCGCAACGAAATACTGGTGATTCGCACCAATGGTACTGATTGCGAGGTAACGATTAACGGACAACACTGTGATTCGTGTCTTCCCACCAATTGCGACCAAGGCGGTGAAAGGGGTTATATTATTGACTGCTCTCGTCAATTGGGTGAAAAGGCCACATATGAATGTGGAAAGGGGCATCAAATATTTACAGCTATCATGAAGTCTGGTAAATCCAAGTGTGGAAGTGACACAGGTGCACCAATGGCCTCCCCGTCGTTGACACCAGTACGTGGTAGACAGCCAACCCTTACTCCCCAAACATCGGCTACGAGCAGTGGGCATCGACAGTTGAGCTCAAAATCAATGCTTTTGATATGTTGTGCCATACTGATCAATATCTTTGGTTGATAACAGTCGGAAAAACATTCAAGTGAGTGCGTTGATTCACAAACGCGCTGCTCTAGTCACCTGCCAAGATGCTCCCGCATTACTGTAATTTTTTCCTTATCATAGATTCCGTATGTTGAAATGAAAGGAGATATAGCCACTCCAAGCTGATTCGTTGGTGATCCGCAGCCGAATGATCCGACCCGGTTTCCCCATGGCCCCATCATCGCAAGTGTGGACACCTATAGACATAAGTAAGAGACCTACCTACGAGTTTTAACATAATATAACAGGCAAGCGACAAATGTCTTCGTCGAATGTGCTCATTGCTTTCCAGCATGGGGCGAATGTCTTTTTCCTATGTGAATGGGACTATAGTTGATTGGAATATTTGATAAAGTTGGTACAAGTATGTCGCATGGTTCCCCCCCCTAATAACACCGGTAGCTTGTGTCATGATGACACGTGGAAAATGTCGGTGATTGGTATACGGAAAGATCCACGGTCTCGTAACCCAGCCTTTTGGTTGGTATGCATGCATTGCCATCCCGGGGCTGTGAGACAACTACTACCAACTCTTTTTTCGAGTTACTGCCGTAGCTGTCGACGATAACATCTTCATTACAATAGGTACACTATCAAGGGCCTGCAAGCTCCATATTGGAGCGACGACAAGTCCCAAAAAAGAAGTCCAACTTTGCAAGAAGTGATGGGCCACCTCCAAAAACAATTGGAATCGACTCGAGCGTCCTTGTCGCGGCCAAGGCGAGCATGGCGTCATGGACGCAGCGTTCCATTGGTTGTTCATGGCTTTTGCTACGAGGAATGACTACCACCTGCAAGTGAGAATTTCTAACAAAAACGACACCAATAGAATTGCGCCATGACTACTCCTTGCAAACTTGCTTTTTGACGTGTGCGCACATTTTACGTATAGTACATGGATATCTCGAAACACAATCGCATGGATATTTCATGAAAATGACCATAGTTTGTCGACTATAAAGCAGTGGGAAATTCAGATGGAAACTCGGATGGAAATTCAGACGGGAACTCGGATGGAAATTCAGATGGGAACTCGGATGGAAATGCAGATGGAAGCATAGATGGTAAAAATTGCGGTGATGCCGAGGGAGATTTGGATGGAAGCATCGACGGCATCATGGAAGGGGTCCTGGATGGAAAACGCGAGAAACTCAGGATGGGCGACTTTGATGGAGAACTTGATGGAAGCAAAGAGGGTAACTTGGAAGGATATGCGGAAGGTAACGAAGATGGAGACGTTGTGGGAGTGGATGGAAGGAAAAAAGCCTGAGCGGCGTTCACCAAGGGAACCGGTGGACATGGTTGGGGACATTTCGACGCACAAATCATTACCGCAACAGAGAAAGAATGCGTCCAGACGGCATTGCAAAGACTAACGTTTCCCTGCGCGACTGACATGAATCCCTGATTTTCACAACCATTTGTGGCAATCGTAGTGATATTTGTAACAAATTGAATGATCCAATAACCGTTCTGGCACCAATGTAGCATGATAGACCCACTTGATTTGTAGTACACTAGTTGGCCAAACAAGAACTCAGATCTTGATCGGTATGTTCCTGACAAGTATGTGTAATTCATGAAACCAACAACATCAATGGTAGAGGGGGGTCCAGCACTGTCAGATGGATCCAAACAATTATATCCACTGTAACCACATGTATAGACGTGTGACCATGTGGCGTTATTGCAGGATAATTCACAACAATCACCTAAATCCCATGCACACGCTGCTGTATTGTATTCACTGTTACAAAATCCATCACCAAGTGATGTCACGTCTCTGGGGCTGCAGCCACTTGGAACCGGAAGGCGCTTTGGTTCAGGGTCAGCTGGATCGATACACCAATAGCCACCATAACCACATCTATAGAAGTGCTGCCAAGTTGCGTTTTTACATGACAATTCACAGCAATCACCGAAATCCCAGGCGCAGGCTGCCGTATTGTACTCGCGGTGACAATATCCATCACCAAGTGATGACGGGTTAGTGACATTGCAGCCACTAGGGAGTGGCGGAGGTTTTGGTTCAGGGACGGCAGGATCAAAACAATCATAGCCATTTATTCCGCATCTATAGAAGTGCGGCCAAGTGGCATTGTTACAAGCTGTTTCACAGCAATCACCTAAATCCCATGCGCAGGCTGCTGTATTGTATTCACGGCTACAAAACCCGTCACCAAGCGATGATGGGCTTGCGCTGCAACCAGTGGGAGCAGGAGGACGTTTTGGTACAGGGTCAGCCGGATCCAAACACTTATAGCCAAGGGAACCACATCTATAATCGTGGACCCAAGAGGCGTTCTTGCATGATAATTCACAGCAGTCACCGAAATCCCATAAGCAGGCTGCACTATTACTCTCAAAGTTGCACTGACCATCACCAAGCCAGGATGGGTTCGTGAGATTGCAACCTGTGGGAACTGGAGGGCGTTTCGGCTCGGGGTCAGCTGGATCCAAACACTTATAGCCAATGGAACCACATCGATAGTCGTGGATCCAAGAGGCATTTTTGCATGATAATTCACAGCAATCACCG
>SWEM01000517.1:0-22138 GCA_019593585.1 Nitzschia palea | reverse complement strand
TGACTCCCAAGGTTCGACCCATCATTCCTTGGGAGGATGCCGCCACGGCCAATTCCATTCGCACTTGATCCAATTCCCGTAATCCACTCCGTAATTCATTTTGTAATTGTCGTAATTCATTTTGTGCGGCATATTGATCGACCCGGGCTCGGGCCCCCTGCAACAATCCCACCACTCGACCCAGTTGGGATCCCACAAAGCGAAAGGCAGTGGGCAAATCTTGTTTTCCCGTCACGGCCATTCCCACCACCCCCACCACCATTAACTCGCCCCAGGATATATCAAACATGGTTGTTTCTTTCTTTTTCCCTATTTCTCTATTTTTATTCCATCATACCGCTTTGGTTGTTGGCTGCGAGTATAACCGAAATATCTATTGATTCAATGGACTGGTACGGGCTCTTACCGGGACTGCTATTAGGGACAGAAGTCCTTCCCATTTGTCCGCGAACCTGTCAAACAAAGTGTTCGCCATCATGACACGAAGTCTGTAATCGAAAGAGCAGAACTTGATGTTGGGACAATCATCCTCCTTTCCATGGAGAGATTTCCAGAGACATGGGTGATGCAGCTGTTGCAGGGTCCACTAGTTTTTCAAGGAGTGGACTTTATCGCTTGTGAAACCATGAGTGTTCCTTTGCACTATACTACTACAGGTACACCACAAAAACGACGTCACAACATGTCTATCGATGTTGGCTTTGTGGAATCAAGGGTGATATTCGGAGTGAAAAGTCTTGTTTAGAACATTGTCGTGGTCGTCGCCATCAACGTCAACACTCCTATTTAGTTCGACAACAAAAAGCTTGGTTGCAAGAACAATTGGTTCCCACCACATTCTTGGCGCAACATTCTAATCCTCATGCTCATCATCGTCGATCCAACGGCGACAATAATAATGACGACGACGAAGATGTATTGGGATATTTCATGCCCTTTCGACGATGGCATTTTGGTAAATGGGAGGTCGGTCTTTCTTGTCAACTCTGTGGCACCGCTGCCTTTCCCAATCGATTTGCTATACTAGAACATTGTGAGACGAGTCGTCGCCATGTCATATTACGAAATCGAACCTTACATTGTGGGAATTATCATCCCGAAATATCTGAAACGACCAATCTGTTGCAACGGATTCAACAATTACCCTCTCGCTATTATCGTTGGTATATGGAACGACAACTTTTGCACTACATTGCCGCCAAGGAAGCCTCCATGGCCTCGTTCATGTCTCGAAAATATGCTTGGTATCAAGTATGGAAACAATTAGAAACCTTGGAATTGCGATACCGCATGAGTATTTTGGAATGTGCCATTTGGAAAGAACACATGCTTCAATACGATCCAACCATGCGATTCGCATCCTTGTCCAAACTAGAACAATTTCTCAAGGACCATGGGCTGGATTATGCGAGTTACCGTATCGAGCGACGAAAAACCAGTCAAGCCTTTGGAATCATTATTTGTGTCATTCCATTTTTGCAAGATGTACCCAAGATTACCAAGGGGAGCAATACATGACCCACTCCCAAACTACGGGTAATCGCATAACGTCATGTATGTCCGTTAAAAAAAATACTACGGGAACTCATGAATCATGAATCATGAATCAGTCGTGCATCGTGTTATCCTAACACATGCCGTGTGAGTCCCCCTTCCTGTTGAACAGTTTTAGGGTAAATAACGCTACCATGCGCCAAAAAAGCTACGTGGAAATACACGGATCTTGACACGAGAACCCCATGTGCCTTAAGTAAATTTTCGAAGAAAGTCGCTGTCAATCCCACAAACTGCTCAGTCGTATACGAACCTGGCATCCGAGAATCCCAGATTTCCATTATCCAGTCTCACAATTTCGACACTTCCCAAAACTGCTTGAAGAATCCTTTTTTTTGCAACAGTAGTGTTAACCGACACGAGCCAAAAACGCACACCATGAAGATTACCTTGCCCATTGTTTTGGCCATCGCCACCACTCCATCTTTGGTGCAAGCATGGAGTCTAAGGCCATCCTTCTTTCCTTCGCTTTTGGATACCGAGACGACGGCCGAAGGCCTTCTCCGCCGTCAGCGAGACCTGGCCAGTCGTATGTTGGAGGCCACGGATCGCATGATGATGCAACAACAACAACTACTACAACCTTCTGCTGGACCCTTCCTGTCCACCTCTCCCCGTTTTGAACTGGTGGATGACGAGGAAAAGTTTCAACTCTCCATGGATGTACCAGGGGTCAAACCAGAAGACATGACCATTAGCTTGGAACAGGATGGATACATTACCATTCGTGGCGAACGCGTGGCCACGACGGAAACGTCTCGTTTTGCCTCTCAATTCTCTCAGACCTTTTCGTTGGATCCAGCCATTGATGTGGAAACCTTTCATGCCAACTTGGACAATGGGGTTCTAGTCATTGCAGCAACCAAAGACAAGAGCAAAATGGAAGAGCGGGTTAAAAAGATTCCCATTATTACCGGAGCCGCCGCGGTCACCAAGGCCTTGGATGGAACAACAACCAATGACAAGAATGAAGAGGCGGTAGACGTCGACCAAACCATGACTTCTCACAAGACGACTGGCGAGCCCATTCAGATTCATGGCAAACCAAGTGAGGAAGAAGAAGCATCACGCGGGATCATGGAACTCGTCGATGAAATGACCACTGCAGATGCGTAAAAAGGGCAGGACCATTGCTTTGATTTGCCCAACTGCATCAAATATACACGTGTTTGCATTGGAAGCATGAAGAAAAAAAAGAGGAAAAATAATCCAAAGGCTCCTACCGACCCAAAACGATCTTTTCTTACCGAACCATGATCCACACCCCACACCCCACACACAAGCAAAAGTCCATGGCACAACATGATTGGATAGCTTGCAAGTCCACACCCTCCGTCTCGGCCAGCTGATGCTGTCTACGAATATCCGATACTCTATGCTGGCAGAAATGAAAAAAAAGAAAAGGAGAATCGATAGTATATGAATATACATGTTATTAGGTTTACAATGTCAGAAGCATTACCTCATCGTTCCTTTCTCTGTTGAAGGCTGTTCATAGTTCAATATATAGTCAGTCAGGTCGAGAAATGACCGCCTCGATTCAGGGGGACTGCCAGTGACTCGTAGTAGTCCTATTGGAGATCACATTTTTTTACTTACAGGGGTCAAGCATGAAACATTTTCTCACAATGAAAGAATACCGAGACCCCTTGTCTCATGTGACTATCCCTCGGCCGCAAAACGTTTTTGGATATTGGGCGCCCACTTCACATCACAATTTATTCATCCAACAAAAAGCAGAGTGCCACAGTCCAACAATCTTGTATCATGCGTTGTGACAGTGACTGACTGCAAGAATTTCGATTAAGAACGAACCATACGACTAGTATCGTTGTCAAATATTGGTAAAACTCTATCAATCATGGCGGAAACCTCAGCCGAAGAAGGGACCGATGGTGTCACGAGATTGTTGCATCGGCAAGGCGAGATTGAAACCCGATTGGCAGAAATTGCCGTGGTTGCGGATAATCCTCCACCTGCGACGACGACAGTGCCAAACAAAGCATCGGCTGCCCAAGTACGAGGTACTCGACGAAACTCCAAGGCAATCGAAGCTCCAAATGACTCGACTGCAAGTACAGTGCCTGCCAAAACTCTTATGCCCTACACTCCCAAAACCATCGACACTCATTGGGACTTTGTCATGAAGGAAATGATGTGGTTAGGGGCCGACTTTCAAGGAGAGCGCAAGCGGCAAATGAGTAGCGCCAAGAAGCTAGCCTCCAGGTACGTCGTCCATTTTTACCATTTTTATATTTGTTTTCCTACCCTGTATGGCACACCACTGACCGCTGGACTCGGATACTTGCCTTTTTTGTTTCTTATTCATAAACGCGCAGTGTGAAACAATATCATAAAACCAAAGAAGCTCGTCGATTACGTGAATTACATTTAGCGGAAATGAAACGTCGTAAACTGGCCGCAAGGATTGGTCGAGATGTACGATCGTGGTGGACCAAGATTGAAAAGGTCATTTCGTACAAACAAAAACTCTTGGCCGATGAAGAACGTCAAAAGGCCATGAATAAACAACTCGTCGTGTTGGTCCAACAAACGGAAAAGTATACCGAAGCCTTGGCTCACAATACCTACTATAATTCGGACGAGGAGGACGACGACGACTCGACGACGGCGAGTGAAGGGACCGAAACGGGCGAGAGTGAACTGGACGACACTACTACCGATGACATGGTAACCTCGGACAGCGACGCCCTGGCGACGAGTGGATCCGACGATGGCGGAGGAGGACGTCGACGACGGCGTAGGCAGCAACGACGACGTCGTCGTTATCGAATGACGATTGAAGAAGCCTTGGCGGCCCAACACACGTCGGAACGAAAATCCAAAAAGAAGGTGATTGATTACTCTCGAATGCAGCTACCGTCGGATGAATTTTATGGGGAACGTACCGCCTCGGATGGGTCGGGATCCGATGGATCCTATTCCCCGGGTGACGATGGTTCCGAGAATGATTCGGATGATGACAGCACATTGCAACAAGCCATGCACGAGGAATTGAGAGAGCGCCATCAAGATGAATCATCCACCTTTTTGGCAGATCCAGAGGAGCTTCGAAAATTACGTGAAGAAGTCACGTTGGATATTGATCAAGTTTTGGAACGTTTGCGCCAAGAAGGAGAACAAGAAGGAACTTCCATGGATGTCGATGCATCCCGCCTTTCCACTCCGACCATGACCAACAAAGGCGAGACGAAACATGTTCACTTTTCCGAAATTATTCATGAAACGCTCCTTTCCCCTGGCAACGAAGAAATCAGCAATACAAATGGAGCACCACGTGCGGACGAGGCTATCAAAGAGGCGACTGCGACAGGCAAGGGTGCTGATCCAGCTAGTAAATATGACGCAGATGATGACGGTGACGCTAGTGACGTAGAAGACTACGATGATGCTGCCGATCAAAAATCAGATGAAGAGTATGAAGCTCAGGAACCAGAAGCAGATGATGAGACGACAATTGCTCAGGAAGAATCACTTCCCAGAGATATGAATCCGGAAGATGAACTCGCCTTGTTAAAGCAAGAAGGGGACCTTCCACTAGACGAGCTTCGGAAAATGTATGCTGTGTCCGATACTACTACTGCTGTCGCAACTGAGACCAAAGACGAAGATACGGAAATCCCCGAGTCATCCGAAGAAATGAATGAACTAAAGGATAGCGGGACTCCTTCGGAAATGTTGGGAAATGACGCAGAAGAAGAATCGGTAGAAGACAGTGATGAGTTTGAACCTCCGGCAGTAGCCGAAGTAGACGATGAGACAACTATTGATGCTGAAGAAAAACTTGGACGAGAAATATCTTATAAAGAAGAAATGGAAATGCTCAAACGTGAAAGTGAAATCCCCATGGAAGATCTTCGTGCCATGTACGCCAAGGCAATGGACGCAGACGCTGGAGTTGATACCGCCAGGGGAGCAGGGGATGCCTCAAGCGAGGGCGAGACAGCATTCGATGCGACAACGCAGGACAACGGTTCGGATGGAGATGAAAATGAGGAGTTTGAATTTGTGGAAAGTGAGGCAGTGGATGACGAAACAACCATGGAAGCCGAAGAAAAACTGGGTCGTGATATGTCCTACGAAGATGAAATCGCCCTTTTGAAACAAGAGTCCGAAATGTCCGTTGAGGAATTGCGAGCAAAGTATGCCAATTTAGCAGCAACAGAGACAGAGAGCAATGATGATCCACACGGAGAAGATTCAGGTGATGAGGACGATGATGGCGCCAGCGAAGATTACGAGCCCAATGAAGCAGATGGTATCGACGACGAGACCACTCTAGAGGCAGAAGAAAAGCTAGGACGGGAGATGACGTACGAAGAGGAAATGGCCATCCTCCAGAGAGAAAGTGAAATGTCTCTCGAGGAACTGCGTGCCATGTACGGCCAGAACGAGAAGGACGACGACGACAACGACAACCATCACGATGATGAAGATGACGGTTCAGCAATGTCAAATAGTGAGACGCCATCTTCAGTGACCCATGGGCTTTTGGGTCAGGAAGTGGGCAATGACGATGACGAGGAATTCGCGCCGAATGATGCCGACGCCGTGGACGACGAGACAACGATCGAAGCTGAAGAAAAGCTTGGACGAGACATGTCGTACGACGACGAACTAGCTCTACTAAAGCAAGAAAGTGAAATGCCCGTCGAGGAACTTCGTAAGTTGTATAAAGAGATGAGTGACAACCCGGACTCTGCAAGCTCCAAACAAGGCAATGTTGAACCCGACAACACCACCAATTCTTCAAGTGCTGCGACCAAGAGAATGCTGGACGTGTCAGTTCCCGATGGAGCAAAGAAGCAGAAAGTCGACGAGACCGAAGACTCAGCTGAGGCTGGCCTAGCTGCACTGAATGCACTTGAAGCCTCAGCAGAGCGGGCAAAGCAAACACTTGCCTCTCGTCCATACTTGCTCTCTGGGTGGGTGAAACTGCGATTGTATCAGCAAGTCGGGTTAAATTGGCTTGTATCACTCCAGTCACGACGGTTGAACGGGATTTTGGCAGATGGTGAGTTGCATTTCTGGATCTTAATTTCGATTTCTTTTGTCAACTATGAGATACTCACGCATTTACAAGAAATGGGCCTGGGCAAGACTTTACAGACAATCTCGCTCCTGGCATACCTCGCTTCCTACAAGGGCATATGGGGACCACATCTCATTGTGGTCCCTACGTCGGTTATCATCAATTGGGAAACTGAGTTGAAGCGGTTTTGTCCCGCCTTGAAAGTACTGTGCTACTATGGGAGCGCCAAGCGCCGAAAAGAACTTCGACAAGGTTGGACCAAGGTATGCCCTTTTGGCCCTAGAATCTTGACTTTTCTTCCATAATCTTACTAACGGTTGCCTCAATTGCAGACGAACTGGTATCATGTCGTGATTACTTCATATCAGCTTGCGGTACAGGATGCTTTCGCTTTCAAAAGAAAGAAGTGGTATTACCTGGTTCTCGATGAAGCTCAAAACATTAAAAACTTTCAGAGTCAAAGGTGGCAAACACTAATCAACTTCAATACACAGCGCCGTTTGCTACTAACAGGGACTCCATTGCAAAACAATCTAATGGAACTCTGGTCTTTACTACATTTCTTGATGCCATACATTTTCCGATCGCGGAAGGAATTTTCATACTGGTTCTCAAATCCAATGACAAACATGATCGAAGGAACCGCAGGGCGAAACGATGATGTGATTAAGAGATTGCATGGAATTATCAGGCCATTTGTACTGAGACGATTGAAAAAAGATGTGGAGACGCAAATGCCAGGAAAGTATGAACACATCATCAAATGCCAACTTTCCCGACGCCAGGTGAGTTTCACGATGTCACGCCCGAGTCCAGAGCATGCTGAATCACCTGACGACTTTCTCTGTTTTTTTGACTTTGTGGTTCATCAGATGACACTCTACGAGGAATTCTTGTCGAGGTCATCAACTCGGATGGCGTTGAAGAAAGGCGGAAACTTCATGGGAATGATGAATGTGCTGATGCAACTGCGGAAAGTTTGCAACCATCCAGATCTGTTCGAGGCACGATCCGTTGTGACGCCTTTCATTGTCCCATGTTTGTCGGTTGTGGTGCCCTCATTCATCTGCAGCGCGACATCCTCAGAGCTCGTAATGGAAAGACTCAGTCGCAACTTAGTGGAACCTTTGTGGTGTGGATCGTGTGGATTGCCTTCCATCGATAGCGCACTGCGTCACGACAGGATGTTGTCGGAGGATTTAGGCCAACTTCAAGCCGTTATTCCGACACCAAGTACGATACGATTAGAAGTTGGCGAGGAAGGTTGCCCCGATGAGCTGAAAGAGCTTATCACCGAAGTTTATGAACTCAGGAGAAAGAATTCGGAAGCAAACACACTATTCCGCAATGAAATCAATCGGAAAAGATGTCAAGCACGAGCCTTTCCATATTCTGATCGCTTGCTGACACTGCTGGATATCGAGCACAGCATATTTCAGCGAACCGAACCAGTAGAGCTGAAAGATCAAAGAATCCTACTAACACCCGAAGCACTCTTGAAAATCAGGAAGGGCGACGAGGAGCGAGCATACGATATGGAAGAAGTAATTGACAAATATGTTTTCTGTGTCCCTCCAGCAGGAGCTCGCCCTGCTGTGCTAGATGCAGGAAACAATTCGAGTTTCAAATCGAATCTCGGTAACAACAATCTGAGGGAAATGCTGCAGGAACCCGTGGAAGAACTGATTCGGCCATATCGAAAAGCACAAGCAAGACTTTCCTCGTTTTTCCCTGATAAGAAGTTGATACAATTCGATGCAGGGAAACTCCAAAAACTGGCTGAATTATTACGCAATCTCAAGCGTGGAGGCCATCGAGCTCTCATCTTTACTCAGATGAGCAAAATGTTGGACATTTTGGAGGCTTTCTTGAATCTGAATGGTCACACTTACCTTCGTTTAGATGGTGCAACCGGTGTAGATCGACGTCAACGCTATATGGATCGATTCAACAACGACACCAAAATCTTTTGTTTTATTCTATCGACGCGCAGTGGCGGTATGGGAGTGAATCTAACTGGGGCTGATACAGTGATCTTTTACGATAGTGACTGGAATCCTGCCATGGATGCCCAAGCCCAGGATCGAGCTCACAGAATCGGACAAACTAGAGATGTACACATCTATCGCCTCATCACCGAACATAGCATTGAGGAAAACATTCTGATGAAGGCGAAGCAAAAGAAGAATTTAGATATCATGGTGATGGATCAAGGAAAATTTGACGCCTCTCATCAGCTTCAAAGTGCTACCGTTATTGATGATTCGCCAGAAGGTGATGGTATGAAAGATATCTATACCAACGATGGAATTCGTGCGATTATTGGTGTTGAAGACAATAGTCCAGATGAGGGAAAGGCATCATCAAGCGGAGAGGAGGTCCGAGGCACTATGAGCAAAGAGCAAATGGAGATGGCAATGGCATCCCTAGAGGACGAGGATGATGTAAACGCGCTTCGAGGGGCACAAAAAGAAGCGGCTGAAGAAATGAAAGAATTCGATGAGAATGCTGAAATAAAGAAAGACTCGGACGCTGATGATGACGAGGAAGACGATGAAACCGAGTCGACGCGTCCCAAGAAGAAGCAGAAAAAAGTCAAGGAAGAAAAGGACCCAATTGAAACAACGGAAAGCAAGAGCGAGGAAACCGAACTTGAAAAGGAATTTGCCGCGTGGCAAAGTACAGTAGGCCTCGACGCTGGAGCGATCGAATCATCTTTATCGGCAACAGAACGCTACGGTTTGGTGTTTCGTGAGAATATTGACCCATTTTACTCCATTTTCTATATCAACGAATTACGACGCAAGAGTGAGGCGACTGAAAGAAATGATGAATTCGACATTGAGGCGATTGAACGTGAAAAGGCAATGGAAGAGCAGCAAGCGATGGATGATGGTGACCTTCTCGCGACACGACCACGACCAGAAAACCTCATTCGACAGCGCAATCTCTACCGACGAGAAAAGGCCCGCCTACGTTCCGACAAGAAGCGTCGCAAGTTAACTGGTGAAAATTGGGTCCAGCGCGTCGATGGTTTGTCCAAACAGTTGTTCTGGTACAACGAAGACACGGGAGAAGCCCTCTGGGACATGCCTTCCGTCCTTATTGAGTTACAAGCCGAGGCGTTGGCTGTCAAGCATGGTTGGGGTTCGCTGCAAATCAAGGTACTTACCAACGTTATGGATTTTCTACTTCCATACCCGGAACGACAGAGTTGTTCGTTGGTTTGCAAACAATGGAAAAACGCTGCAAATGATTTCCGCTTTGTGCGCCATGTCTATCCAGTGGAAATGGGTGCTCTCACGCGTGATTCTAGTCGACGAGACTACAATCACTTTGGAAGTATCGAGGAAGCCCTTTCGGCGGCATTACCTGGTGACACGATCGAGTTGTCGGATGGTCACTATTGGGTGAAGGATACGGGACTTTTATTCGATAAACCACTGAAACTGATTGGCGACGAACACAATCCTTCGAATGTGATCATCGAAATGAGTGGATCAGTGAAATGGACTTGTCATGGTGGATTTATCGAGGGAGTAACCTTCCGTCGTCCCAAGATTACATCAGCGGAGGTTCCATCATTCCCCATGTTGGAAATTGAAGGGAAGGGACGTGTCGATGTTGTTCATAGCGTACTCGACAATGAGGGTAGCAAAGGTTCAGTGGTGCTAGCAACAGGTTCTGGCCGAAAGGGTGACTGGAACCACGTGACTATTCGAAATGGCGGTTGTCATGGCCTGCAACTCTGTGGAAAAGATGTATCGATCACTCTGCAAAATTCTCGTGTACGAGGCAACAAACAAAGTGGAATACACTGCTCTGACAATGCCTCGTTTGGATTCGTGGAAGGTTTGATAAGAGACAATGCTGCCTATGGTATGGAACTGATCAGCGGAGGTATGGGTAAGGTTTTGAAGAGCCGATTCTATACCAATGAGGCAGGTATCATGCGACGAGATACCGGATGCAATCTAACCGCCAGCATGAATGTTGCCGTTGTGACAAAACCTCCTGGACGAGGGTATCCCGGATTCCGTATTGTTGCCAAAGGTGAAGAAAATGTCGTCATCAAGCAAGGGGAGAAGGAAGATGGGGCGCCACAATAATAGAAGGTAGAATTGCATGTCTGTATATTGTTGCTTCATTATTAATGTTAGATTATTGTAAAGAACGACCGAAGCTGGTTATTCTGCTTCTTCATCGTCATCATCGCACTCGACGCCTTCGTCTTCATCAGAATCTTCGTCACCCTGTTCCTCCAAGTCTTCTTCGTCCTCACTACCGTCTTCCTCATCATCGGATTCCGCAATGCAAAAAAACTCTCCCACGACAATGGGTCGCGACGAAACTACTGCACACGTCCCATCATCCAATTCCACCACTTCACAATTGGGATTCTCCTTGGATCGATGAAGTTCACAATCAGGCATTTCTGTCTCACGAAACAATATCGTTCCCGCAGCAATATCTTCGGTGGCATACAGACCGTCCACATTGGTCATGCACCCATTATTACTGTTGGCAGTTTCCTTGTTGTTGTCACTGACACCTTCAGGAATTGTTTTTGGCTGGACCCAGAAATCACGGGCATACGAGACCGAAGGGTCCGGTTGGGGAGGCAAAATCGTTTGATGAAACCACAATCTTGTATTAATGACCAAGATATCACCTTCTTGACAGTGGATGGAGATGCGAGCGTCGGTGGATTCGTTCCAGGAGACTGTTGGATGATCATAATCATTATCCTTTTCAAGCAATGTCCAATGTTCCAAAAGTTTCGAGGTTGGACGCAAAAGCCACTGCTTGACCCCACTCAATTGATAATGCCAGGTTCCATCATGAGATACAGAATCCGTATGTTCCGGTCGACCTTGCAGATCCTGGCCATTCTGGATATCGGATGATGGATTACGGCCGAAAAAGATCCAAACACATGGTTCATGACTCCATGTTGTATTGACCGTGGACACGGGAACCTTTGTCAGTAGGGTATTGAGAGATGATTCATCGTTTTGTACTAAAAAGCTGCTGTAGTAGGGTGGTTGGGGTGCTGTCGTTTCGACGGGTCCGTCGATGGATTGGCGAAAGAACAGTTGCGGGTCGGGCGACGATGTTTGAGGATCAGTTTTGTTGTTGTTGTTGGTCCTTGATGCAGTTTCGAAACAGAAAGATTCCTTGTCTTTTTCTGAAAGATTACGAAAAAGCTCGTCGATATCCTTCCAGGTAAAGGATCCTGCTTTTGGTAACGTAGGCCTTGGTAGGTAGGCCAATTGAAAGGTTTCCCAAGAGGTTGCAAAGTCTGTGGAAGTGACAATGGAAGACAGATCTCCCGTGAACGTAGGGATTTGAAAAGACTGACTCTCTGATGATTGGCGGGGTCGCTTGGTGGGACGTTGATCCTCGGTGGTGGTTACTACTGCCATTGTCATGGGAAATGCAAGAGAGTGGTTGTTCGCTTTTTGCCATGTCAGCAAATTAATAAGTGGTGCTGCCTTCGTGGCAACTTGTTTTCCCGGGAGACGAGCTGACAGCTGACCGGTGTTCTGAAAACGTATCTTGAATATAAACTGGCACCAGGTATCCACGCTAAAACTTGTACCAGTAGGAAGCTAATTAATTCAAAACCTTGCGGAATGGTAACATTTTTCAGTCCATGTCGATGATGTAGGCGGAGAGAGAAACAGGAAGTATTGACTGTGACATTGAATCCTTGACTCCTTTGCCAGTTTTCCTCTTCCCAACAACTTTTCTTGCTCTTGTGGCTGGAAAATGAACGAAGAATCAATGACAGAGCGCGATGACAGTAGTAGTGAGGACGACGAGGAGTCAGTTTCTGGCGGTTCGTGTTCTTGCGAACTATCAGGGGAAGCCGACGAGAACAATGTGCTGCATGATTCTCCCTTGCAACAACTTGAATTGTTTCTGGACGAGTGGTCCAATCGATTAGGAGATAAAACCAGGGAATTCTATTTGGTCTTGAGAAAAGTAGTCATCACGCGACGCCTGATTCGTCTGTTGCTCCCTTTGATAGCACCAGTGGTACATGATGACGCATCCTTGTCATTGTCGGATCATTCTCCTGGTGGTATAACTAATGCACCAGTCAAATTTGTCTCTGTCTACCTTGCAGCTTCCTGCCGCTTCTTTTCATACGCCGACGTAACAATGGAGGACCACCGCCATGATGTTTGTACCCTTCAAGACAAGCGTTGCTTCCTTGCTGCATTAGCCCGTGTTCCTGAGGAATTGTCAATAATTATCGAATGTCCTGAAATTGTCTCTGACTTGTTAAACATTCCTGAGATTGAGCACTTTGAGGCGCAATCGCTGGTCATTGGGCAAGAGACTCCACTGTGGGACTTGGAATACATAAAACTCGGTGCAATGATTCAAGGGGGCTCTCAGATTACAGAACTTTCCCTTGAACTACCATTTCTGGATGTACCGCAAGCATTCTACGAAAGTTTGGCCAATTCTATCCACATAGAGAGACTATCTCTGCGGAGTTCCAGGCAGACATTGTCCAACACTCACCAACCACGAGCATTTTTGCCAAATCTTGTCGTTGGAGAGAATGGTAATGGCGCAGTGGCGCGTCTGCTACGAAATCCACAAAGTCAATTGAGAGAATTAACTTTGTCCTCTTTAGGCATTGGAGATCATCAGCTCCTTGCCATTGTGGAATTATTGCCCAAATCCAAAGTCGAGAATATTGATTTCTCGTGGAACCATATCCAACGACAGGGTCTTTTGGATTTGATCCATCGAATTCCCCAAATGCGCTCTTTGAATTCAATTTCTTTTCAATACAATCCCTGGGAGAAGTCTGCGCTCGAGGTCCGAGAGCAGTGTGGTAAAGCCTTGTTACAGTGTGTAATAGAAACCCCATGGATACAAAGGGTCTACCTTTTGAATCGTTTTCCACAATGCCCTCTGTTGTGGCATTATGTTTCTTTGAATTGTGCGGGACGAAAAATCTTGACATCCTCTCCAGAACAATCGATTCCTGATGGACTCTGGCCTCATATATTGGAGCGGGCTGGACGATTTATTGATGAGGGAGCCCCAAGCCATATTCATATACATGATGAGGACGAAAACTACATCTACAATGGTCCAGCCAATGCCGTGTTTTTCTTCCTGCAAAACGTTCCCAAATTATTCGATCATTGCTAGACTAGCGAGGGATGCAAGACGAGGCGTAATAATCCTGTGATGTCTCCAGCAAAAGAAATCCCGACATCTTCAGAAAGTCATTTCTCTCCAGAGAATTGGCAAACATAATTTGCAACACACATCGAGTCATTCCAGTGCAATTCATCAATGTTGTAATCAGCGATAGTTCCAGAGTTTGTGATGCTTCTACTTGCGATTTTGACAGAACCAACCTGGGACAATGTTTGGGTATCTTTCGGCCTGTTTTCTCGTTCGGAAGCCGATGGACATGCGCTAGGATGCTCTCTTGAGCCGTTTTATCAAGACCGGAAGTATCGGTTCTTCTCTTGCGTGCATGAATCATGGTTTGTTCAGAACACTCCAGACCCTGAGTACTGTAGTGAGTTCGTGATAACTGCTACGCAGCTTTCGGATGGAGCGGGTTCCTACAACATATCAGTGGATGGAGTGCCGCTTTCGGGCCAACCAACTGAGAGGACCTATTTCAACGACTAGGCGACTCGTCTAGCCGGTCAATGTGAGGAAGGATCATCAGCATCCTCGAAGGGTGCTTCAGTTGGGTTGATTGTTGGTTGTGTAATTGCTGGCTGGTTCGTAATCATCAGTGGGATTGCTTATTTCAAACTGCGATCACAACGCGGTGAGGCTAGTACAATACCCCCTGGTCCCGAGACGACTGCATTCGCGATTCCCATCGTCGAAGAGCAGTATGTACTGCAAGGCGGAAAACACTCTACCACAACGCCGCAACAAGATTTTGAGGATCAATCCCCCGACAATCCTGTCCCTGAAAGTCATCATGAAGCTCAAGCATAAGTGATCATGCATTTCCAGTACTTGTTCTATCAAGTCTGGCGTCATTTTTTTCGTGGCCGTTGTCCCTTTCAAGCTCTTTGCTTTGAATCGTTTTTGTGCATTCTCGCTAGACCATCTTTCCTATAATTCTGGTTTGGCCCTTGGAAAGAACTCCACCGATCTATGTAATCCTTTACCTTACTATTACGCGGACCCATACTCTAAAAAGATTGACCGAATGACACCAAAACTTTCATTGAATATTGTCAAGTCCGGTAACGAAGGCCAGCGATTCCAGGGAATATTGCCGAAAAGTGTTGAATTCAGCATTTAACAGTAAGGAGTCCGTTCTTGCGGTTATTCAGCGTCAAGAATTTCCCAAAGCTTCAAAAGATCTTGTCCACTTTTCTTTCTCGTCAACACAGAGCCATTCCATACCATTCTCACTCCCTGCAAGAACCCTCATGGTTTGCCCATCATCCGTATCCTCCTGGCTATCTGTCGATTTGACAGAGGCATTGTCATCCACCATTTCATTGGGAGCATATTCAACCGTGTAATCCAAGTCTTCCTTAGCGACACCATAAAGGCACAAAACTCTACCGCGCGCCAAACGCTTCACAACCAAGGATGGAAGATCGCGAGGATCGCAATCGCAAAAACAGAATACTTGCTGCTTGGCCATACGTGATTGCTCCATTTGCTCTCTCAACCACTTCATTTGGAGGGTATCTTCAAGACTGCCTCCATTCGCATAGTCGAAACCAGACTTTTGAATGACAATTCCCTGAAATCCATTGAGCCAAAATGAATAGAAAACAGAACCATCGTTCCAGATTACAGGTATAGAATCACGAATTCGACACAAGAATTTCCATAGTTTGTCAGGTATATGAGGAGCGCAAACAACGACAGCCTTGGGACGTTGCTTGTTAATGTGAGAAATGGAACTTTTCCATCCTTTGAGCCAAGATGTTTCTTCCTCTTTTGTCGTTTCGCCCGTCTCGATAAGCCACGGATTCCTCAAAATGACAATTTTTGTTGGTTCTGGTTCTTCCTTTTTGGCATAGGGGTCTTGACTTCCTCGGTGTCCTTGTGGTTTGTATTCTTCATCATTCATCTGCGTTAGACCAACAAAGTCGCGTGATCCAGGTCGCACTTTGGCACGAAGAAAGTCAACATCTTTATCGAAAAATCGCTGGAACACCCTAGTTTCGTCACCATCCTTGAAAATTTTACACTTGTCTAGAACATGCCATATGAGGTTTCGCTGTCTGCTAGACAAACGCAGAAAATTCATGCGAGCTCATGTCGCCGGGTGGGTGTTGGTCGCACAGCTCAATGTTTAATGCATCGTTCTGTACCATTTCTGCGCATGCTCGTATGGCCAGATCTTGGAGCGAAGGAATGACGTGTGATGAATCGAACTCTTTGGTTTCTGCATCAGCACCATTCAAGTCAGGGTGCTTTCTCAAGATGTCGTATCCTTTTTTGATGGTAACTTTGCCGTTGGAAACGTGGTAACAGTCGAATCCAAGTCTCATGGTCGGATCAACTTGCATGAGACTGTTGCAAAAGCTCCAGGTTTCCTCGTCAGGCATTGCCCAACTGTCTCTCGGTAAGAGTCCTCGTTTGATTCTGAGAAAAGTCAGATAAGGCGATGGACTCCAGAAAGGAGTCGATCCGGTATGCAAAATGTAGGCAACGGCTCCCAAGGCCCATAAATCAGCAGAATGATTTGCTCCTTGCGAATCGGATGGTCCCTCTTTGGATTTGTCATCTACAGGCATCCCCGAGAAACCGGTTACAGCTTCAGGACTCATGAAATCTGGCGTTCCGACGAATTCAGGTCCATTCAAATCTGTTTGAATGAGATCTTTGGCAGTTCCAAAGTCAATGACAACGACATGATTCCTTTGATTGAGAAGAATATTCTCTGGTTTGAGATCACGATGTACTATTCCGTGAGAATGCATGTGTTCCAATGCATCAATGAGTTGCAAAAGCCAGCGCCTTGTCATGGACGGGTGTGTCCCGACCATTTTTCCTTTGTATCGAATATTAGACCAAAGGTCTGTGTTGACATTATGGAGATCCATGAGATAGTAGAGGCTGTTATAGTCTTGAAAGGCGTGGTACATTGTAACGACGCGGGGATGGGGAGGTAGCCGCTCCAATAACACGCGTCGTTCCATGGCTATTTCATTGAAAACCTGTTTGAGGGGTAGATGAGGAGAGTGTCGTTATTCGTTTAGGACGTTAGTATTCAGTAGAAGAGTGTGTGCTTGTGTAGACCACGCAGCTGCTTGAAACTTACATTCGGATGCTGTCGCTTGGCAAGGTCCGTAGCTTGTTTCTTCTCGAGTATTTTGAGGGCAAACGGTTCATTGGTGACTTTGTGCGAAACAACAATAATCTCGCTAAAGTTCCCAACTCCCAGACTTTTTCCTTTGATGAATTCTCGAATGGAAACAGGACGTTGGATGCCTTTGATGGTGCGTTCCAATGTGGTTGCCGGTTCCAATGCTTTTTGTTTTGCCTGGTTCAAAAGGTCATTCAAACTTTCCGCCTCTTTTGGATTCAAGTCTGGTATGGTCAGCGCCGCGTTGAGTGCATTCGCAGCCTTGTCGGGTTCCTCCAAGGCGATGTAGGTTTTGCCTAGACGATAGGCGGCCTTGACATTGGAAAATTCCGACAATTGCCAGGCCTCTAGTGCATCGGTCATGGCCGACTCCAAATCTTCCAGTTGAAAGTGACACGCCGAGCGATTGCATAGATTGATGATCCTGGCACTGGTGTTGGTGCCGGCTTTCTCGAGCGCTGCACTGTACAAAGTTAGTGCATTGTCGAGGTTCCCTTGCTGGAACTCGTGGTTGCCCCGTTGTCGCAAGTCGTCCACCGATTCCATGCCGTCGTTCGTGTTTGGTTTAGGTTATTATGGATGGTATTGTTCCTGTCAAATATCCGTGTCTGTACAGATACTTTTAAAGATACAGTTGTTTCAGCTGTGTCTCCATTGCCAGCTATCTGCCGAGAATGTCCTTTCCTGTTGTCGGTGCAATTGTGCCAATTGCATGTTGGATGTTGGATGTTGGACGATGGAAATCGACCGTAAATTTTTTATATCAGGTATGGTACCTGGTACCCTACAAAGGGCTACCAGTATGTGCCAAATCTTCCAATATAGACTTTTTACCGTAAAATAAACGCCCGGTGATTGTGACAGATGGAACTGTGCGGTTACTTGTTACTAACGTAGCTACTAGTGGTACTAACATTATTAGTTATTAGCACCTGGTACTACGTTAGTTTTACTGATAGTCGCACGCAACCTAACGGTAGGGCATTGATGCACCATTATTGTCACAATTCATTGTGCACTAGGATGATACGATGGATAAGGGTGAAACGAGCAGTACGCTGCGACCTCGGTCCGCCCTTTATAACATCACATACAGTCCAGCAAGCACACGATCGCATCGCTGGTTGTGTCTGCGCATTGCCGTGTGCTATTTAGTGGGTTTTGCGCGGCCTGCCTTTGCGCAACGAGCATCACAATGCCAAGAAAACGAGGTACTTCTTGAAATTCAAGTTTCCTATCAGCCCCAAGATTGCGGTGAAAGTCTCGATATCTCCATACAAGGTCCCCGTCTACCCACCAACAAGACTAACCAAAGCAACTTTGAAAGTTATAATTATACTCAAAACCTGCTGATTTTTGGAATTACGTTGGCTGACAACGATATGGCACTTTGCGTTCCGGAAGACCAGTGTCTCCTAGTTATTGCCAAGCTTTTTTCAACGTTTCCAGTTGCCTATGAACAGTATCGATACCAACTGCCCCCTGACGATATTTCAATTGTGTACAATGGACAAGTTCGGTTCGACAAAAAAGGCCCATTGGCGTATTCCATTTTTGGAACCATGGTCGTGGCCGAGCTAGGTCCCTGTGACATTGTCTGTGAGTCGGAGGAACATGCACTTTTGGAAATTGAAGCCGTCACAGGCTACAATCCTGAATACGATTGGCAAATCTTCGATGATGCCACTGGTCAAATGGTGCAGCACTGTCCTTCACCGTTTCAGAATCATAGCAGCGCCTGTTACTGGGATAGTGAGCAATACTATCACGAAAGGCTTTGTCTTCCACGAGAAGGTTGCTACACTCTTTTGGTGGCAGAACGGACTAGCGACTTCATTGACAACAACGCAAAATCCCTGCTGGTGTACTTTGATGGCAAGTACAGTGAGGCGTTCCAGGACCTGCATTTCATCAATGTTGCGTTGAGTGATGGATTCTCGACTTGTAATACATACTGCGACTCTGACTCTACAATGGTGGAACTTTATGTATTTCGCCAGGATATGGACGTTATATGGTCATTGTCGACAATGGATGAAAGGAAGCTACAGGGCGATGTTGGTATGGGTATCATCACAAGTGATGATCGTGCATTCCATTATCACAAAGAATGTATCCCCAAAGTGGACTATTGTATCGAACTTTCACTTGGAAGCCTTAATGCCACCAATCTTGACGAGGGAGACTATCAGGAGAATGTCACAATGCGATTGGCAGTGGATGGCATAATTTATTTTGATTACTACTTTGAATTGGAACTCAGTGACGACTCTGTCAATGGTACTTTCGAGTTTGCTAGCTATGCTGGCAATTGTTCCATATCTTATCCCTGTGGTCATGGCAGTAATTTCTCTGTTCTACAACTGGATATCTTGACAGAACCGGCCTGGCAACCTGATGCGGGCTCGTTCAACATTACTATTGATTCGGAAGTTGGAGGAGATCCGATAACATACCTTCTTCCGCCTTTTTATCCAGACCAGAAGTATCGTTTCTTTCCCTGCATCCCTGACTCATGGTTACATTTGAATTCTCCAGACCACGAGAACTGTCTCGAGTTCTATGCACCTGATATGCAATTTTCAGGATCAAATATTACATACAATATTTCAGTATATGGCGTGCCACTTATGGGTCAGGAAACCGCTGGTACTGGGATGTACTTTTATCAGTGTAATAGCAGTAATATGGGAACATCGTCGGAGAGCAGTCGAGTCTGGTTGATTCGTTTTTGTGGAGTTGCTGCTTTTTGTGCAATCATTCTGGGTGGGCTAGCTTTTTGGAAAGGACAACAAACACAAGGCGATCGGTCGAGTACGTCACTCCCTCGTCCCGAGACGACTGTCATCGCAATACCAATCATGGAAGAAGAGCAATATCCAATGGGAGCTGGAAAAAACTCTACCCCGATTCCGCAAGACTTCGAGGAGGACACTGATGCAGTCCCCGAAAGTGATCATGAAGCAGAAGCATAAATGATTTCTCATGCCCTGTGCTTGTTGTTTCCACTTTAGTATCATTTTGATCATAGCCGTCGCCCCTTTTAAGCAACAACTCAAGTCGTAAAATGCAACCTCTAGTGAATCTAAAGTTACCGGTATAGTTTGGCACTGACTGTGAATTGCAAGGCGATATTTCATCCTTGACACCCCTACCGGTAGTAACCTTTCAAATGATCTTATCCCTTCGCTGGTTGTCGCTGTGGTAGCAGCTTCTATCGCCCTTATCCCAGTTACCGTTACACTAGATTCCCACAAGGTGGAGCTTGTCAAAAACAGTGAACGACAGTTTAAAGAAAATGGAAAGGACAAGCCCGAGACGGAAGTCGAACGCCTGGCGGCTCTGACGACGAAACTTACAACTCCACGAGAACTTTTGTTTGACGAGAATGATCCAAACAGGTTACAAAGGAATCAATTCATTCATTTGCACCATATGAAGAATGGAGGACCGTCTCTGGATTACTGCTTGGAATGCGCAAGGTATCGTTTGATGAACGACATGAAGCATTCCATTCCCTATGGAAGCTTGCATGAATGTGATACGACCTACTATGATCAATGTAAGGCAGGACTTGAAACATGGGTTTCAAAAGGCTGCCATGTTGAGTTATTGTGCTCCACTCAAGGAATTGCCAAAGTTCGCATGGGGCGCCCAGAAAGATGGAATGAATGTAACGGTTCCGCCCTCTCATGGCGCCATTACTGTCCTTCGGCATCCCGTTGACAGAGTGTGGAGTATGTATAGATTCCAGATCCATGACTGCTTTCAGTGTATGCCTCCGACAGAAATATACAAGCAAATGTATTGGAAACCTAACGGGCGTCTGCAACCACAATGTGATCAGGCTACCTTGGGCACTACCTGACAACTGCCATCCCTATACCCATCATTGAAGAGCAATATGCGACAGAAACTGGAAAAAACTCTGCCCTTTCGCCGCAAGAAGTCGTCATTTCAGAACTGATCATGAAGCTCAAGCATAAAGTGATGATGTGATCTCCATGTCCTGTGCTTCGTGATAGCAACTACCGGTATAGCTGCAATATTTGCGATCGCACATTTCAGTCACACTACCTGGTATAGCTTTTTCAAGTCACATACCAGGTAACACTACCAGGTACAGCTTCACTGTCAATGTTTTCGATCGCACGTTATTTACAGTCACACAACGAAGTCAACCAAGAACCAATTGTGACGGAAATACATCCGGGTGACCGACTTCACTGGTTTCCCTCGCATTATGAACATACCTGGTACCTGGTACACCTTGAAATTGCTACTGGTAGTCGCACACACATGCCAAGACCAGAGTCAAGTGGTACATTTGATGCACCGGTGTCACAATTCATCGGTCAATAGGATGATCCAATGGATAAAGGTCAAATGAGAAGCACGCTGCGACGTCCGTGTGTCCTTTGTCACTCCCGATGCAGTCGAGCAAGTACACCAACACATGGCTGGTTGTTTTTGTGCATTGCCGTGTTCTACATAGTGGCTTTTTCTTTGCCGGCCTTTGCACAACGATCATCACAATGTCAAGAAAACGAGGTACTTCTCGAAATGCAAAGTTCCTATCAGTCCCAATATTTCAGTGAAAGTCTCGATATCTCCATACAAGGTCCCCGCCTACCCACCAACGAGACTAACCAAAGCAACTTTGAAAGTTATAATTATACCCAACGCCTGTTGGACGGAGGAATTATGGTGACAGACAACAATATGGCACTTTGCGTTCCGGAAGACCAGTGTCTCCTAGTTATTGCCAAGCTTTTTGCATGGTTTCCAATTTACGATGAAGAGTTTCGATACCAATTAAACCCTGAAAATATTTCAATTGTGTACAACGGACAAGCTCGGTTCGACAAAAAAGGCCCATTGGCGTATTCCATTTTTGGAACCATGGTCGTGGCCGAGCTAGGTCCCTGTGACATTGTCTGTGAGTCGGAGGAACATGCACTTTTGGAAATTGAAGCCGTCACGGGCTACACTCCTGAATACGATTGGCAAATCCTCGGTGATGCCACTGGTCAAATCATCCGGCACTACTGTCCTTCACCGCTTCCGTATTCTAGCAGCGGCTGTTACTGGGAGAGTGAGCAGTACTATCATGAAAGACTTTGTCTTCCACGAGATGGTTGCTACACTCTTTTGGTAGCAGAACGGACTAGCGACTTTATTAATCATGACGCAAA
>SWEM01000516.1:0-22140 GCA_019593585.1 Nitzschia palea | reverse complement strand
AAGTAAAAGTCGGGGAGGCTCCCCCGGAATCAGTAGCTGCACTCCTATTGACTGTGAAAGTGTGAGAACCCTTTTTTCCTATAAACACCTGGAACAAAAAAGGCGACAAGGTCCGATGTGATGGACGTCTCATCAATGGGTAAGCGTTCACTGGAGGAAATGAGGAAACAAGACGAACACAATTCGCAAGAAGAAGCAATGGTGAGTAGAGTATGTTATGTTAGTCATGACGTCATGTATAGTCCTGTCCGTCCCGAAATGTCGCTGTTTTGCGGTCCTCTCTCATTGCTTGTTTGAAACTTTGAATCCCCCACCCTATAGGATCTTGATGATGTCGAGCCATCATCCACAATAGTCCGAGGATCATTACTGACGCTCATGAGCCGAGCCTCACCCTATTCCAATGAAACGGGAGCCTTGCCAATCGGTGAATTTGAGCCCATTGGAAAACTAGGTCCCACGGTGGTCACGTCGGACTTGCCCGACACTCCCCTGGCCAAGGCCAAGGTCCTGGTAGTCGGTGCGGGTGGTTTGGGATGTGAAATTCTAAAGGACTTGGCCATGTCGGGTATCTCGAATGTCCATGTCATTGACTTGGATACGATTGATGTTACCAATTTGAATCGACAATTCTTGTTTCGACAAAAAGATGTGGGATCCTCCAAAGCCAAAGTTGCTGCTCAGTTCATTAATGAACGATGTCCTTGGATGAAAGTAACACCATACCATGGAAAGATTCAAGATAAGGATCCTTCCTTTTATGCCTCATTCAACGCCATCATTTCTGGTTTGGACAATGTCGAAGCCCGACGATGGCTCAATGCGACCGTGTGTGGACTGGTCCAAGTCGACGACGATGGGGATCCAGATCCATCCACGATTATTCCCATTGTGGATGGAGGTACCGAAGGATTTTCAGGACAAGCTCGTGTCATATTGCCACGAATCACTAGTTGCTTTGAATGTTCCTTGGATGCCTTTCCACCCCAGCGCAACTTTCCATTGTGTACCATTGCTGAAACGCCCCGTCGTCCCGAACATTGTATCGCCTATGCCTCGATTTTGGAATGGCCCAGACAATTCCCTGACAAGAAATTGGACAAGGATAGTCCCGAAGATATGACTTGGGTCTATGAAACGGCACTGGCTCGTGCCAAACGCTACAATATCGAAGGGGTAACCTACATGCTAACCTTGGGTGTCGTCAAGAACATTATTCCAGCCGTTGCCAGTACCAATGCAATTGTCGCAGCTGCCTGTGTCGGAGAAGTGGTCAAGATGTTGACATTCATGTCGCAAAGCCTCAATACGTATCATATGTACATGGGGTCTCAAGGTGCGAAATTTGTCGTGGACCATTCTTACCAACTCTTCTTGTCCGTGATCCTTCCTTGTCACTGATCCCTTCTTGTTGCTGTTGCTGCTCTTGTTGTTGTTGTTGCTGTTTTTATCCCGATAGGCGTGTATGCGCATACCTTTGTATATGAAAAAAAAGAAGATTGTCCGGTTTGTACCGCCACGGTTCGCAAGATTTCCCTGGGTAAGGATGATACCTTGAACCAATTGATTCAAATGCTGCGGGATGGTGATTTGCGATTGCATTCGCCAAGTTTGACAACGACTACAAAGACTTTGTACATGCCCAAGCCCCCCGCCTTGGAATTGGCGACCCGACCCAATCTTGACAAGCCCGTTTCCTCCTTGGTCGAGCCAGGCGAAGAAATTACCGTCACCGATCCCCTCTTGGAAAGTATCACTTTGAGTCTTTCCATTACGTTTGATTGATATACAGAAGCTTGGAAACGACGATGAAGATATAGATACTTGATGTATCGCAATATAATGTCAGGATATGCTCAAGGATATGAGGGACTTGATTTCTGACTGCAGTTTATAGCTTCAGGTACTAAAGCATAGAAATTATAAAGTTTTCACAACAAGTAGCAAAATTGAATGAGTACGGTATTTCCTTGAACATGTAACACCAAAGACGGTCAGGAAATGAGATCCTAGGGACGTTGTGGATGCGTGCTACAATTTACTGTAAAACTGAGCAAAACTTGTAAATCCTATAAAATAGTGTTTCTCTCCTCGTTTACCATCGTCAAGGTGACTTTTTCTTGGAAAAATGAATGGATGCCAACACGAGGCCACCAACCAGTAAAACGTCAACGATACCACACGCGGTTTCCACTGGCCATATACCATTATTACCAAAAGATAATAGATAGGTGGAGAGTTTGGGTCCACCTATTCGTGCCAGACTAAACAAACTGTGTTCCAGTCCGAGAAGGGCCCCTCGTTCGTCATTGGCCACGGCACCAGTTGTTTGTGTCGTTAATCCGGTAGCGAGAGTATGCGAGGCGAGAGCATGACCAATCGCAATCGAAACAATGGGCATGAGAAATGCCTCACCATGACCCCCCGTCGTTGCCATGGATATAACCTTGGCCATGACCAAGCCCAACAAGGCACGACCCATCAATCCTGTATACGTCATGCGATCGGGGCCTAAAATCCTAGTCAGGGGTGCCATACCCACTGCCCCAAAGACAGCCACGGCCATCATACTACTGGACATGGTCATTCCAAGCTGCGACGGTTCCAGGCGCAACTTTTGTGTCAGGACCAGTGGCATGGCCGTGGAGTGGACACTCGCAACAACTCCACCAATGACTTTTACCGTCAACAACGGCCAAAGGGACGAGCGCAACGCCATTTTGCCAGTATGATAAAGATCATTGAAAAAGGAATCTTTCTTTTTCAACGCCTTGGGTTCGCCGGTGGTTTCCTTATCCTCCACCACTGTTGCATCCGGTAAAAACATTAACGACAATACCACCGAAATCAATGATCCGATTACCGCAAGTTTGGCCCCAATGTAAAAATCACCCTGGTTGGCCAAATATCCCCCCATCATGGGGCCCAACGTGGCCCCCACGGTATACGCCGTGGTCATTCGACCCAAGGCCGCCGCCCGAGCCGCAGCATCGTTCCCCGTACTGGCTGCCGCGGTGGTTTGTGCCACGAGGAATGCGGCTTGAAAGACGGTTGGAATCTTGCTCCAAAACAAGGTCTGTAAATCATACGAGACGGCCAAAATGGCATAACTTGCCGCAGATGCCAGAAACACCAGTGACGATGTATATCGTATCCCGATCCGATCCAAAATGATACCCACCACTGGACTACCAATCATTTGTATAGTTTGAAACATGGATTGGAGATTTCCATAAATTATATTGACGCCCTCGGCATCTCCAGCCTCTTCCGATAGCTTCTTGATCAAATATGGCTCTACTGGAGTCTGTAGTTGATAGGATAACGCATACAAGACAATGTTGATATAGGTCACCCATAGGACCCGGTGATTCATCCTTTGTTTAGCATTGTCGTCACTCGACTGTGAAGATGTCATTATGTCCCGATGAACAACAAATCGTAATTTATGGCGTTTGACACTACAATGGAGAGGGTTTCCTCGCCCCAAAAAAAAGTTGGAATCTTTTGCAACCGGTAGCATTCCCCCAAGCGGTCCGTCGAGTCGTGGTATATGACGTCAGCTGTCTCATTCCTTCCACGTGGCAGAGATCGACTTCGAAGAATAGCGTCAAACCTGCTGTCACAACAAAAACCAAAATTATATATAAAGTGGTCACAGTATTTCGACTTTGCAATCCGTAAACTTTGCTACTCAACCATGAGGATTTCAGTCTACTTGACTACATTGGCAAGCTTCTTGAGTTCCACCCACTGCTTTCAAGTGGGTAGACCATGTCAGCAATACAGTAAGAATCGATGGGCGTCACCGACGATTATTCGATCGACCGAGTCAGATTCCACGACCGGCAGTACCGGTAGTAATGAGATTACCCAGGAAGAACAAATCGGTAACTTGGTCGCCGACGATGAATGGGAAGGCTTGGGTATGGAACTTTCTGAATTGGTAAGAGCAGCCGTTATTGAAGATTTGAAAAAAAAGTCTCGAGATTTCCTTGGCAAGGAAGATTACAAGGGTAAGTGGATCGTTGTAACGAGCTTACTTTGGCCCAGGGGCATTGCCAGGAACTGACCAACATGTTTCTTATGAAAACGCGATAATGGTTGCACCGATATAGTTGGTGACTTTTCGAAAGAACTAGATACTCGCGTGAAAGCGGAAATCGCAAACTTTAGAGGAAAGGAAGAGTATGAACTCGGTGATTTCGTCTTGGCAATGGATGAGGTCTCCAAGGCCATGACAGAAGAACTAACTGGAAAGCCGTACGAAGTTGGTGACCTGAGCAAAGAAATCGATTCTCGAGTCAAAATTGCGGTAGCTGAATTCTGTGGAAAAGAGGAATACGAAGTTGGCGACCTAAGTACAGAAATAAATCGACGAGTGCAAACACGAGTTGAAGAGTTTGTTGGAAAAGATTATGAATTCGGCGACATTTCCAGGGAAGTTGAAAATAGAAGGAGAGCTTGGGTGAAAGATTTCCTTGGAGAAGATGCAGCAAAGGAGTACCAGGTTGGCGATATTACAAAGAAAGCAATTTCAAACTTTACTGGGAAAGATGAGTACCAATTTGGAGATATTACCAAAAAGCTGGCAGATAACTTGTTTGGATCTCGAAAAGGAAAATTCGGCAAGAAATCCGATTGACAGCAACAAAATGATTAGCTAGTGCCATGTTGAGCAAAACGCTTGAGAGCTTCACCAGCATATCGACTCGTTTTTTCGCCATGATGTATCGTAGCCCCAATGCTTTCGTAAAATTTCAACCCTGAGATATTCCAATCAAGAGCCTGCCAATACAAGCTCTTGCACTCCAATGCGAGACATAGAGCAGCCAGTGTTTTCATTGTCATTTTACCACCACCACTACCGCGATGTTCCACGCTCAAGAAGAGGTCTTCAAGATAGACAAAGCGGCCACTGCCTAGCAAATACCCCACAAACACAAAAGCATATCCGCACGTGTCCACTGATCCATTCTCGTGAACACGATCGATCAAAAGGCAGTACCAAAGTGGATCGTCCAAATCGAATCCATCCTTTCGATAGTCACTGCTTCCGATTTCAATCGCATCTGACTCATTGACATACTCTGCCAGGCCCCTTACCATCAATTCGATAGTCTCTAGGTCTTCCAGTTGTGCCAGCCTCAAACGAAAACCAGATTCCTGTTGCGTATTGATCAAATCGAGACATTGTGAAAATGCATTTGTTACTAAATCGCGGGAAAAAGTCCCTCCAATAGGCTTTGTGTCGACAAGGGGAGAATCACTGATAAATTTCATCATGGCATCTTGATTCATTGACAGTGTCAGTACCTCACTATGATATTCTGGTTGATTGGACCCTTCCTTATGCCATTCAGGAGTTTGAGTGTGCTGCCGAAAAGGAATGACAGTGCCAGTCAGCTTAAGAAAAAACATGAACGGATTGGCACAGCAACACTTACCCTCCATGTCAGACGGGCACAATCCAATTCCAAAGCAATGTCTGCAAGAATCTGAAGGAGGAGCTTTGCGACTTTATCCTCCAAGCCATGACATTGCACTTGATCCACGTAGAGAATGCGACCACTCCAGCTGGAATACGCAACGTAAAAGGTCATTAGTCCGCCATTATTGTTTTCGTCAGGTTGTACATGGCGGATTTCGATCCCAAAATGCCAAGGTGTTTTGTTTCTTGTATACTCTTCTGCCTCTCCGTCCAAGACTCCATACCAGTCAACGACCCGTTCAATAGTGAAACCGTGGGATGCTCTCAATTGTTCCACTTTATCACGTGTCGGTTGGCACACGGAATCGATGGCAATTTCAACGACTTCACGACAAAGCGGAGTCATTGCAACTCCTTAGTATAAACCAAGCAAAGATTGGCAGACTTTTTTTATTTTAAATGTTGTTGGGAGACTGGGTTGCATATTGGCATGTCGTTCACTACATGGCCCTGTAGTGCAAAGATCGAGTTCGATGTTCTTTGGGATTCATTCCATCGGACTGGCAGGTTCCCATGACTGGACTCCTTGGACTTCAAGAGGCATCACCCTTCAACTCCAAACTTTAGTACGACGTACTTGTACCGTTAATACAAGACAAGCTTCACGCCAAAGACACTATGAAAGCAAGTGGCACTCTTGTGTCCTATAATCCATAATTAACCGATAGAATTAATTCTTCATAGTGAGCTACGTTGGATTAGCACTGGTAGTAGGACAGAATGTTTCAAGCCGAGGAAACGGTTTGCTCCCTTCCGTCCGTACCTAGGTAGATCAAGGTGATTTGTTTTTAGCGCTTCTTGGCTTTGGGTCGAATTTCATCGTCGGGTGTGTAATGGATCAGGATTTCATTGGGAGTACCCGGTTGATGATGTTGACTTCCTCGGCTCCAATCATAACTGGAGGCATAGGCAAATAAATTTCCTTGTGCATTAAAGGCTGCACAGGGGATTGATCGAGACAGTGGTTGAAAGCCCTTTAGACGTTGTTTGTTGTCCTTATCCCAAAAGTTGACCACCCCATCACTCCCCACCGTAGCAAAGGTCCCATATTGATTTTGAAATGCCATACAATTAACAGCATAGGCATTATTCTCCTGTCGATGACACTTGAAAGCAAAATGGTCTTTGTTGGGTATCTTTTGCACGTATTGGACTCCGACCCGACCTTCAATTCCACCCACTGCAAAACCAGTTTGATCGGGGAAACATGCTACACATCGGGATTGAAACTTGAGAGGGGATTCCCTTCGAGAAAATTCTTGCGGTTGAGGACCCCCAACATTATATGTGAGAAGATGTCGTCCAGCGGTAGCAACTACCATGAGATTTCCTCGTACATCCAAATCATAGACCCGTTCCGGCATTTCCAAAACACCTGCTGGATTGGGACTTCGTGTATCCCAAAATTTCAGCTAAAATGATGATGGACAAATACAAGTGAAAAAGGGGGTTGTTAGGAAAGAGAGTGGTGTGTGATGTCATTTTCTTGTGTAACATGGTGGAACAAGAACAAGTCCAAAACTTACTTTGCGATCCCAACCTCCACTAACGACTAGGTTGGAGGGTAGAAACCGAACCGCCTTGACGGGGGCATCATGAACACCAATCTGTTGGGCGAGATTGTTGGGCGGTGTTTCTCCCAATCGCCACATCCGAACAGCTTTATCACATCCTACTGAGAATACGGTACTGCCATCATTGGAAAAGCAACTATCCAAAACGGGTGAATTGGCCTCATGATTGACTTGGGCCTTGGGATTCGCTCGAATCTGTCCACCTTGTTCTTGCACTTCCCAACATCGGACTCCAGCATCCCAATTGGTACTCACTAAGAAATTCGCGGTGGGTGACCATCGAAGACTTGAAATACCATCATTGCCCGGCGATGGGACGTTGCAATCATTGGGTGCAATCATCGAGACCGTGGCGGTCGACGTGCCAAATGCCGACATTGTTCCAAAACTTTCCACGGTGTTAGAGAAAGTCTGGCAAGTATCTATTTACGTTGTTGACGAAATAACCGAAGATTTGTAGTCTTGTTCTTTCGCCTTGTCCCCTTGATGCAAGTGGATGCTATAAGCCCTGGATATCCTTGCTTCTTGCTCTGTTGTCACTGTCAATACTACACTTTGATGAACGATATGCATCATTTGTTGTGCGGCAGGATTCGGGCGGCAATTGGCTCCATCCAACGGGCGACGTCCAGAGTGTTGTTTTGGAGTTTTGGGTATGTACTTCCGGTATGTATTATATTTATCTCAACAGGTATACGAATATATAATCCGGATCCCACGATGATGCTACGGCGTTTTCTGGGAGTGATGACATTTTCACTGTCAGGCCGACACGAGTACGAAAACGGCAATCCAACTTGACTGGATCCAATTGCAACACATTGACAACCCAACCAAACAACCGCCATGTTTGCAGAGGAACTTGGCGGGAATGCCAACAAACGGCGACAAGAAGAGGCACGCGCCAGACGCCGAAAACTCAAGGAAGAACAAGATCAAAAGAAAAAGGCTCTAGAACGAACGACGCCTACTGCGCAAGCTCTGACGGCGACTCCTGCCGTTGTTCCCGTCGTCTCTTCCTTTCCCGATCAAGCGGCAACCTTGGAGGCAGCAACTGCTGGTACGAAGAATGCGGCTGTCGCTGCGGCATTACAGCAGCGCCAACAACGCCAAGTCGTCCAACAACAACTCAAGTCCGTCGTGACCATTCAGTCGTTCTACCGAACCCATCGGTCCAATGTCATGCTCCTCAAACACCACTCGAAACTTTTGACGCAAAGGCTACAGGATTTGAATACACTTACAACTCTTTTAAAGGAACAACGACCCGATTATGTCCCACCACCTGCAACCGCGACTGCCTTGTGCCTCCAACTACTTTTTCTCACTCGGTCGTTGCCCTATTCCTCGCAAAAAAGAGTACCGGTAGTCCAATTACGCGACAAAGCTCAAGATGCTATCAAGGTTCAAAAACTTATTCAGCTGGCGCTCTTGCCAGGACTATACTGTCAAGATGAAAATGGCAATCCCTTTCTGGTCTGGATGCAAACCAAGGCAGGACAACGTCGTATTGAAGCACTGGTCAGGTTGTCACTACTGATTGCCACAATGCCCAATATCGGTATACATGATACCGTGGTGCCCACTAGCCTGGAGTTTGTCCGAGCTATAGCAGGTGCTGGAGACAAGGGGGTACCGGCCTCTGTCGCAGCTCTTGGTCAACGATTGTTGTGGGCAAGCTCGGCACCATCAATCCCTCCTGCCCCCACAAAGTCCTTACAGTTACATCATCCTATAGCAGTTATTGGTTCATCGTTGGATTGGATTACAATCTTGCGCTTTCAACTGCTATATGGTACTTGTGGATTGGAACCTATCCCAAAGGCGGCAGAACGATCACGCGAAGCGTGTATACCCACTGCAGACAAGACGCAAACTAGCCTTTTGTGTCGCGCTGTCCTCCAGGCAATGCAGCAACAACACAACAATCAAAATCTACAAACTCGATTCCTATCGGAAATTTTGACGGTTCCTCTATTTCATTGGAAGACAACGGACGTTTGTACGGATCAACTCCTTGCCTCACCTGGGGTTACATCGACAAGTCCGGGTAGGCCCTTTCTCGTACAACTAATAGAGACCTTTGTCCACTGCCATGTCGATCGCCTTGGTGCTGGTGAAATATCAACGCTCCTACCAAATGATATATCCTTGACACTCTGTCCCTCTACACCGACACAGTCACTATTGGCCAATCTTTTATCAATTGGTCGGTTATCACCTTGTCTCAATGGCAGTCAACCAAGCAAACTCGATTTTGAGTCGGCAACGATTTTTTATCAATTCATAGCGACCTTATTAGACTCTGTTCCGTTGGCAACCTTTATTTCCCGAGAGTCTGTCGTCGAATGGATATCGGATGGCAAGGGACATCATTCTCCGGTGGTACTGTCCAGTGTTGTCATGGAACAATGCCGATATTTATTGGTGGACACGTTTGTACGAAATCTTTTTGATTGTGCCATTGATACAACGGCGCTCAAAACAGAGTCTATTCTTCAAGAAAAGAATGACAAGGATCTCAAACAAGAAATGGCCTTGCACGAGTCGGGAGCCAACGCTGCCTCGTTGGCATCCAAAGAAGCTCGCCTCGACCGTACCAAGGGTATTTGGAGTTCGGCAGCATGGGCCCGACGAATCAAAGGAGGAGTTTCCAAATTATTGTCTCCCACAACCCCAACACCGACAACACCTACCAACCACAATGGAGTCTTGCCCGACTCGAGTGAAGTCTCTCGACGGTTGGCGGCAGGTGATCCAAGTGCCTCAACAACATCAAACAAGACTTTGCGAATAAACTATACGACTGCCTTTTTGAAGAGTCTATGTCGAGTCTATGGAATTGTCTTGGCTCGTTGGGGAGGTGGAGGTGGAAAGAATTGTCTTCGAGGAAATGCTCCATTGGTGCGAGCAACGGCGGCGGGTACCAAACAAGAGATTGCTACCACCATTCCAGATCCATGTACACAAAGTCTCTTGAATACCTTTATCTTTTCTACCAACATTATAAGAGCCTTGTGGGCGTTGATCCAGTCAGATCCAGAGACAGTCGCCGACGTGTACTGCGTTATTGATCCTGCCAAAGGTCGAGCTCCTGTGCGGTCCTTGTCCATTCAACCTTATTATTCTGCCAAGAACTCTTCGAAACATCAGAAAAACAATGATGGTGCCGCAGTCTTGTTCGTCTTTGTCTCGGCTCTTTCCCATGTTTTGATTGTGACGGATGATATTGAAATTCATGAAATGGGCAAACCATTGCCTATTCATCAACTTCGACGATGCATTCAAACCTTGAAGCAGCTACTATATCGCGCTTGTTGTATCGATGACGAGTCGACCTCGGATACAGGTGAAGCCAACATAACTTCACATCCTGCTGATACCAAGTACTTTGGTCTCGCACTGGTGCATGCATCTGCCCGAACCATGAGAGATCTCTATGATCGTTCCAGTCGTCGGCCTTTAGCCGTGCCCAAATTATGGTTGATTGACGATCTCATGGAAAAGGAAATTAGAAGATGCAAGACCAAGGATGATTACGTGCGCCTATTATCCACACCCGTTCTCCGAATATGCCCCTTTCTGGTATCCTTTAAGCGTCGACTCAAGCTGTTTGAACGAATTGTCACGACGGATCGCGTGGCAATTCAAGGGGAAAACAGCACCAACCCATTTAATACCAATCCTCTCAAGCCTGGAATTCCCATTCGAATCACCCGAGGACGGATTTTGGAAGATGGATTGGCTACCATGAATCATTTGGGTCGGAACATGAGGCAACGATTATCGGTTCAATACTTTAACGAAGCAGGGACTAGAGAGTCTGGTATCGATGCTGGAGGGCTCTTTAAAGAGTTTTGGACGGATCTTTGTGCCATTGCCTTTGATCCCAATTATGCCCTCTTTCGCGTCACGGAAGGTACGAACATCAAGTGGTATCTCTTACGACGGGACTTCTTTCATCTAACAATGCTGTTTCACTTGTTGTCCAAGGGAATTGCATGTATCCCAATCCTTCTTCTGGAGCAGCGCACGGGTCAGATCATATCATGTTATTTGAATTCTTGGGTCGGATTCTTGGGAAAGCGTTGTATGAAGGAATCACGGTGCATCCACAATTTGCTCACTTCTTCCTATCCCACCTTCGTGGAGATTACAAGTATCTCAATATGTTGTCGGATCTAAGTACCATGGATTACCAACTTTACAATAACATCATGTTCTTGAAGACGTACGATGGCGATGCGGCGGACTTGTGTTTGACATTCACAGTGGCTGTGGATGATTTTGGAGGAACTAGGGAAATCCCTCTCATGCCAAATGGAGCCAACATGGAAGTGACAAATGCTAACAAGCAGCGGTACATTCAATTGGTAGCCAAATACTATGTTGTGGATCGCATCAAGGAACAGGCGGAAGCTTTTACACGAGGCCTCCGAGAGGTCATTGACAAGGCGTGGTTGGAAATCTTCAACGAACCAGAACTACAAGTTTTGATCAGTGGAGCATCTGATGGCAAGATTGACGTTGAAGATATGCGTGCCAACTGTCGCTATGCCGGTGGGTTTACCGGTATCGATCGCACAGTCAATCGCTTCTGGAATGTTGTGGCAACCATGGACAGCAAGCAGCAGGCAGATCTCTTAAGATTTGTTACCAGTTGTGAACGACCTCCTCCACTGGGATTTGCTTCCTTGAATCCTCCATTTACAATTCAACGGGTTGGAATAATGAGAGATGGTGACAAACTTCCGTCATCTTCGACGTGCTTCAATGTTTTGAAACTTCCAACCTACAGCAGTGAAAAAGTAATGAAGGAGAGATTGCTCTATGCGATTCAGTCAGGCGCTGGCTTTGAGTTGTCTTAGATCTGGATAAAGATTATAGTTCGTTCTCCTCTATTACATCTTCTTGTTTTTCATCGGCCATCTGTTGTAGCAAGTTAATTCGATCATTCACCCATTTTGATAGGTCATATGCCATGTCACTGTCCAAAGATTTCAATCGAGCAAGTTCCTCTTGTTTAGCCTTTCGGCTCTTCTCAAGCCACTTGGCAATATACGCTCGTGCCTTGGCATTGCACGTCTGTTGAGGATTACGAATTTCACAGGGACGCACAAGTTCTTTATCAACAAACTTTTTCAAGTCGTCCAACCCTAGGCCACCCTCGTACAACTGAGGGGGTGGACGGTGACCGTCGCCCCTTGAAAAGACCAAAATTGTAGGATATGTTCCTCCAGGATGGAAACTTTGACATAGTGATTCCTCCTCTTCACAATTCACATCAAGAATAAAAAGGGAAGAGTCCTCCGCATAATGTTCCGCCAACATGTCCCAATCTGGTTTCATGCGAGTACAGCTACCCGGCAGTAAAAATTGGCGAACGAACATATCGTGAGTCAAATATATCTGGCAGACTCCCCACGGCAACGAGAGACTTGTTCCTTCCTCACCACCAACTTACTGTCCACACCAGGGTTGATATAGTTTGATCATGCCCGCGCGATCTGAAAATTGAAAATTATAATCAGAAGATATCACTGGGATGAAGCAACAAAGCCATGGCTGGTCGTACCTGATCTCATGAGCTCGATGAACCGTTCTCGATTGATCTCCTCGGTTGCATCGATAACATGCAGAATGCTATACAGCAACAGCAACAATGAAAGTTTTCTCGGTATCATCATTGTTCTGATATCAAATGTGGCCCCAATCGACAAGGCGTTGTGGTATGATATTTCAAGCGAATTGCGAAGAGGTGAATAAGTTTTGAAAATTTACCGCAAAGTGCTAGCGAAAATTGTAGAGCAGTTCTGTAGATATCGAACAATATCGGACGACCTCGGCATTCACAGTCAACTACCGGTAATTTGTGATGTGTGCCCCGATAATCAATCACAGAAAAGAGAACAGCCAGTCGCCACCTTCCATTTCACCAAGGGTTCGATTTCAAAATGAGCTACGTTACTAAATTGACCTTGCTCCTAGTGCTTTCTGTCTCGGCACAGATGTCCGAAGCATTGGCCAGTCAAATTGCTATCGTAACTGGGGCAAATGGATATGTTGGTCGCGAAGTCGTCCGTGTCCTACTCGAAGAACCGGGCAGTAGTATCTTTTGTCTTGTCCGTCCTGGACGAGTCGAGAGGGAACGTGATTACTGGAAATCTGTCGAAAGTATATCCGTCCTTCCCTTCGAAATGAACGATGGAGGATTGACAATGGAAAGTGCACTCGACCAAGCCAAGGCCCAAGGCGAGAATATTTGCGTGTATCATGTTGCCTCGGTTTTTGGTCCGACAGAAAATCCAATTCAAACAGCACATGACAACGTCCAAGGGACCGAAGATTTAGTCCATGTCCTGGCAAAGAATGGGAAATGTCGATTGGTGTTGACGTCGAGTATGGCAGCAGTTCGAGGCACAGGTCAAGATCCTTTGAATGGCCAATTCTACACAAAGGACGATTGGAATACGATATCCAAATTGAATGCTGATAGCTGGGGGAGCTGCTACCAGTGGAGTAAAGCCGAATCCGAACGAAGGGCTTGGGAATTATCGGAATCTTTGGGTGTTCCCATGGCGAGCATCTGCCCTTCGTTTGTCTTTGGTCCTTCCACTGACTCGACGAGCAATTCGTTTTCAATTACGCTGGTCAATCAATGGATCAAGGGTGAATCACCAGTACAAAGTCGATTATGTGTGGATATACGCGACGTGGCACGAGCACATGTTGCTGCTGGTACAAGACCCCAGGCTATAGGCAAACGATTTCTTGTAACAACTGAACGTCGGATTTCGTCCGAGCAAACTGCCAGTGCATTAAAAGAGACATGTCGAGAGTGTAAGGCAGGCAATCCCGAACGTATTCATCACGATTCTGTCTTTCAAGGAGGTGCTATTCCCATTGGAGAAAAAGAGGTAGACGCAGCGGAAGGACTGCAAGAGTATTTGGGAATTTCACTTCGACCCGTAGAAGAGACGTAAGTATTTGTCGGTTGGTTGTTGCTTTTCGTTTAGAAACCTTTGGCGCCGACTAACTCTATCCATTCTATACACAGGATACGTGACATGGCACGATCACTGCTCCTAGACGGAGTGATGGTGCAAGACAATAAGAATTAGTTTACTCACAAAAAATTTACCAGGTCTTCTTCTCCTGGACCTCACGTTTGTTCTCATCGTGTTCCTGTAGTCAGCATAAGTTCGCGCAGAAACATAGTAGCGTAGCATCCTTTGGGGAGTTGGAAGGATAGTCGAACGACATCGGATGAAGTCATTTCGCTTGTTAACATCATGGGATGAACAACTAAACGTCGATACCCTCCTTTGGCACTCGATTCCGCAAGAGCCGACTTTTCAAATGTGACAGCGTCATTCCGCAAGAGTTCAGTGTACAGGTCAGCTATGTCGTTTTCGGGATATCGAATATTGAAACCTGGCAGTGGAAGTACAACTTGTGATAGAGACACGGAGTCATCCTCAGAATTCAAAACTTTCACCTCATCCGAATCATTGTCTTGGTACAAATCTCCCTTTACGGGCCTCTTTCCGTGGCGCTGGATTCTTGCAGAGGCGACTTGATTCCAAATATAGGATTGATAGGCATTTATCCAAAAGGTACGCACACTGTGGGATAAGCATCGTATTGCTTCTAAGGGACGGTCTCTGCCATATCTATTAAGTCCTTTCAAAACCATTCGCTCCCGTGACAGGATGTTGTCAGCACCATGAAATGCCTTTATCGTAGCTGCAGGATCACCCGATGTGTCTTGCCATGTTTGTCGGATCTTTTTGGCAGCATCACTTTCTCTCGAGTCATCGCTATTTCGACCTGACATCATCAAGTCGATTGCTTTCGAGAAATCTCCTTGAAGCATGGCTCGACCTATATCAAAGGCGCGCACCCCAACAATTTCCGAGGTTCCTGCTGACCCAACTCGTTGTTCCCCAAAAAAGTTGATGAAACCACTCCTTTTCACACGATCGACCATTTGTACGATGTGGCAATGTTCGCATTCTGCCAAGGCTTCATTGACTGTCTCACCACTCCATCCCACCTTGATCCGCTTCAAACCACGTATTATCAGCCTAAAGTCGTTCCCATCCAAATCTCCGTTGTTTAACACCCAGTTGACACGGTAGAAGTTACCAAGTTCCATTCCGTACTTTTGCAATTGTTGGTTGGCATTCTCAAGTCTTCTCTGTTTCATGTTTCGAAACGTGCAGAACTGGTACGTCACGGCTTGCAAGTCTTTTATCCCTGCAATGCCAATATCGGACAGGCTACAGCGCAAAATTTGCGTCAACTTGTTCAGTGCAGTCAGGTGCTCTTTTTGTCGCTTTTTCAAGACAGCCAAGACATTGGTGTAAGGGTCTGCAGTACCCGTGCCTTCGAATTGTGTATCACCTTGACGTTTTCTCTTTCGCCCAATACTACTCTTATCCCACTGTGCGACGATAGCTGTCGTTATTGTCCCATCCTGGAGCTTGTAGTCTGTGATGGTTGAAGTTCTGAATAATTTGGATCGATCAGCGATGAGATGGTGGACTGATTTGCGTTCATCTTTCGTAATGGTTGGTTGCAGCACCAAAATCACTTGCGCTTCCGTATTACCCAGGCCCGCATCTCGACTATTGCGACTTTTTGTCCTGGATGTTTCATGGGTGCGTTCTTCTGGCAAGCCCTGCTTTTTGAAAGAAAGCAATGCGCGAATGTCATTGGCGGGGTTGACAAGATATGGAACGAGTCCGTCATAACTATCATCCACCTTGACAGCTATCCAATAATCAACTCCTTCGTTTGTTACACTATTGGAGTATAACATGGGGTGTTCTGCTTTGAGAGCTCGATGAAACTCGCCCCTTTCTTTTCTCAGTAATGCAGATTCGGTATCATGTTCCAAGATTAATGGAGGAATCATGATAGTATCTTCCATGTCATTTGTCGAATCGTCTGGTTGACTCTTGGATGATAGTTGGTGCACTCGTTTGATTGCGAACTCGTGTAGATTATTTAAGGAATCTATCAACTTGTCCAAATTCATTTGAGCAGTCTTAGACGCATTCAATGCCCTTTCGATATAGGATCTTATAATCGTGGCGGATGACTTTGTTGCCTGTGAATTATCTTGAATGCCAACATCCTTGACGGAATCAGTTCCAGGTGGTGGAGAACGTTTTATTCGCTTGATATCGTTTGCGTCTTCCAAATCCAAGCGCTGTTTCGGTAATTCATTTGGTTCCCGAATTGTGGCAACCTGCAATTTTTGACGATCTTCCTCCCCCAAACCTGGAATGGGACGGTCTCGTTGAAATATTTCTCGCACACAAAAATCTTCAGGGCTTTCTTTGATTGTTCCTACGATTTCCCAAGAGTCAAAGGAGCTATCCAACGTCTTCGTTGCAAGATACTGGCAAGGTAAGGGATGCGGTGGCCCCTCGAGGAACACGTCTTGAATGCCAATTGTTGAGTAATGTCGTTGGAGAATCTTTGGCATGACCACTGATTTGTCTTTACTGTCAGTTGATGGAGTGCTCATCTCGCCGTCTTCCTCTATCTGCAACAATCAAAAGTGCTTTGCCAAAGATGGGATTTCCTTTACATGAAAAAAGTGGTTTACTACGATCTGAGATCTGAGGTGATTTGATTGGTCTTGGTGAGTCGACTTAATCGTGCATTTTAGGTAAAAGTCTCCATAGCAGCCCTAGCTACAAAGTTGGGGACTTCATGGTATTCTCACAGGTACTTGTACTCATTTCTGACATATAGCAAAAACTTCTATCTTGATTATGCTAATGGCGCTAACATAGTTGCAAGAAGGTTGGAATTGACACACCATTCTTGATTGGCACGCTTGTTCGATTGAGTTGGGGTAATGCTACCATTCGATTTGATGCGAACGGCTTGACTCTTGCCCCAGTCCAGGGAAAGAAGTGACTGGACACAGACAGCTGCCAAGTCTTCTCGGTAGAGCGTGTTGGTAGTGGGTGTCGCCGTTTCCAAATTGGTGCGATCCACGACTTGCACCTCGAGTGCTCCCTGCACCCCTTTGGCATAGGTATAATCGGGAACGTTTTCGAGCTTGCCATTGTGCTGAACATATAGATAGGAGACTCCACATTGTTCCAAGAGACTAATGTATTGTTGTGCCATGGATGATGATGATGATGATGATGATTCATCATTGAACGATGAATCCGTATCGATAAGGATAATGCGCTTCACACCTTCTGCTCGACAAGCCTCTAGGGAATTTTCCAATATTTGCACGCAATACTCTGGCCTGTCCAAGACTTGGATCGTCGACGATCGTGGTCGATCCATGTAAAATTCGAGTGTTTTATCATTGGGTGTTTTTTCGTAAGATCCGCCCGTGACTGGCCTTGTCTCCAAGGCATACCGGGTTGCCAATATGACGGCATCAAACCCTTTGATTCTTGATCGAATCGATTCGGTCGATGTCAGGTCGGTAAGCTTGACAAAGGATTCGTCGGCTTGGGCCAGGATAAAGTTTTTCCCCAAGACACTATTCAAATTGGAGGACCCCACAGCAGTGGCGGCAATCGATCGAGGTGCTCCGATACCGGCAATCCCCGTGCCATACAAACTTCCAGCTCGTTGCAAAAATCCATAGATACATGCACCGAGATAGCCTCCCGCACCAAAGACTGCCACCTTTTTCTTGTCATATGGTTTGGCTGCCGATCCCCTGACGACTGGCTGATTTAGTACTGAATACGCCGAGCATTGACTTGAGGATACGCAAAGGACAGATACCAAGAGCAGACAAGAAATCTGCCTTTTCTGCAGATTGTAGCCCATTCTCATTTTGTTGTTGAATGTGAGCAAAGGTCAAGTTGTTTTTTAAGGATGAGGAATCATCAAATCATGATCGATGCCGTTCGACGTTTTCCATTTTCTCGACTTGAAGGGGTCAAAGATCGCGACGAAAATCGACTTCCTCGAATGAATAAAAGTGGCTTTCAACTACATGTACCAGGTACGTTAGTACTACACTATACTTTATACTAGATAAGATCACTTGAATATATTCTATTCTTCCCAAAATATCTACAATTTCTCACATATATCGCAGATTTAGTTAGCGTAAGGATGCTGCTGCAATATTGACTGTGAGTTGTTTCAAAAATGAGACCGTAATTCAAGCGGAAGTCAAACGGTGATTCATCTCCCTATGGAACTTTTGTTTTGCTTTCATATTCGTGTCAGCTTTGACCATGCAGTTGTGAGTTGCCTTGGAAGATTGGATGTCATCTCGGTCCCCATGTATCCTTGACCTTATTTTTTATTTAGTAGGGAGCATCAACTAATTCCAATGGTTCTACTACATAATTTCCATTCTACAAAAGAATCAACCGATAGCAATTTATCAGTGAGACCAGTGTAGGTACATTTTTACTTTTTCTGGTTGCTCTTGTTCGAGTCCATCACGTGGGCAGGAGTCCACCTAAAGGGATTGTAGTATTGGGATTGTCCTACAATCCATCCAGGAACTTCGGACATGATTTTTTGTTCCTGTTCTTTTAGCTTTTTGTCTCGCATGAGATATTCTCTATCAGCCTCATTTTGTAGTAGAGGGGCCAACGAGTACCTTTCCTGTCGTTCATAGAGACGTTGTTCACTTCGCTTGCGGTTGCCAGCACCAAGGCGAGAAAATCCCCACATGATCACGACCGAAGTCCCAAGAAAAAGTTGCCATCCCTTGGGTCCACGAGCACCCTTGGTCAGACTTAGCGGAGTCTATGCATATTTATGCATGCACGCATTCATTCATTCATTCATTCATTCATTCATATATGGCCAATGGGAAAAACAACAAGAATATGGAATCGGCGATGGTTAGGTCACAAGCCATAAAATGTGAAGGAAGTTCTGGAAATCATACGTACCTTGAGATATCCGCCAGGTGGGGGCATTTCCTGTTTGGGAATAAAATGAGGATCTGGTCGCAAACTCATTTTGAATGTTTCTTTGTCCGTTTGAGAGAAACAACCAGAAGAGTAATGGAGTAAAAAGTGTGGTTAATGATAACTGTACAGCGAAAGTGCCCATGGTCGTTTGCTCCCTGCCGCTGCCCAATTGACTCTATGGACTAAAACACATCCGGATCCGATGAGTCAGCGAAGCGCGGTTTTTGCAGCCGGCCGGGAAGGGCGACAAGATACCATGCGACATTGAAAGTGACAAATGATACGAAGTTCCCAAGTCCTTGATTGCTACCGGTTTTTTACGCGCTAGTGATTTCCTTGCAATGGATGACAGTGTTAGCCTCGAAAGTTGGTTTGCAACTCACTTCTCCCCCTTGTAGGAAGCTCATAGTCCACAACATGTCTTCCATTCTCGAGCAAGATTGTCAAGGGGATGATAGCAAGAAAGCAATCTCGATGCAGGAAGCCAAACACACGATCACGCTACTCGATCATGATGCATTACGACACATTTTCTCGTTCTTGAGAGCATCGGACCTTGACAATGGTGTTGCTCGGACATGTGAAGTTCTGCGGTGAGTCAGTGGACCAGGACAACAATAATCGGAATGAAAGGAACTCCTCCTGATGTTTTCCCTTTTGTTCTTTCGTACAGAGATGTGGCATGCTCTCCGACTCTTTGGAGAGATTTATGTTTCCAGACGGGAAAGACCGACAACGCGGCTCTAGAGTCCTTTGGACCGCCATCGATTGATTCAGATTTCTATTATCGTCTCTATCATTACATTCACTGTGTGCCACTAGATCATGCCACTATTGGGGAGGCTCTTGCTGGTCAGCGCAATGCCACCATCACACTCATGCCAGGAGTCTACGAGGAACGCCTCGTATTCAAGTCTTCAGCAACAATTAGCGCCGCCGATCCAAAGCGGGGAGCTGCCATCGTGTGGTATCATCCGTGCCAAAATCACTCGGTGAATGACAATGTAGATTCTGTCTGTAGCCATTGTGGCCATGGCGTGAATGAAAGTATTGTGGAAGTGGGGGAGCCAGATTCGTATGTGTCGCTTCACAATCTGACACTGCTTCATTATTCGGAAGGCACAGACCTATGGCACGGGAATAGTGCCATCTACTGTCATGGTGGTGACACGACCCTTACCTATTTGGCAGGATGTTCTATCCAGAGCGATAGCGGCCGAGGGGTGGTGATTTCGAATGGAGCTGGTGTCAATATAGCCCGCTCGTCGATTCATGATTGTGCTGCTACTGGTCTTTATTTGGGCGATGAAGGTTCCTGTTTGGACTTGGCCACTTCGAACATTCTTCGTAACGGCTTTGGTCGTCGTCGACCAGCAGTCGCTGACACTGGGAGTCGACCATGGCCTCCCACGATAGATGCCGGTCACAGCGGCCTTTACGTCGAAGCAAGTGAATGTACCATTCGCAACTCGTTTGTGGCCCTAAATTGTTTGATAGGTTTAAGTGTGGTTCGAGACAGTAATGTGAAACTGTCGTATAGCCTCTTTGCAGGGAATGGGGCAGACCCAGTGGTGGTATTTCAGGAGGAAGGGGAAATGGACGAAGATGACGACGATTCCGTGGGGGCTATTAACGAGCATTCCAATGTCTTTGATCTGGAAATTCCGTCAGAGGAACAAATGGAGCTTTCCATGCTTCGTTGCAAGTGGGTCTATCATCAACCTTTGTCACCGGCGGTACTGCACGAAATCTATGGTGCTTAACAGCCAGCCGTTGCCCTTTCATCGCCCATCCATAAAATCAATGCCCAGTGTGGTATTCAACTTGAAGAAAAAGACACAATGTCTTTACTTAACCTTACTAGCTTACTGATGAACTCTCATTTACTGAAACTCGGCGAACATCATACATCGTCGTACCGTCCAGGGCTATCACTCCCCATCGATATATTTGGGGCTGAACCTTGCCTTGATTCCGTCCTCGAGCTATGCCGTCTTCCCATAGAACGGCAACACAATCCCTAGTGTCATCACCAGTCCATCCCTTGATTTCTGTAACTTTTCCCCGTCTCAAATTCCCTTGACTATCCCTCGTGTCACCAAGTCGGAGCGGATTCCAATTGTCCCCAGGTTCCACCAGATCTCCCACAGATATTGGCAAAGGACGATGATCTTCCACCAATCCTGACGAAACGCTTGGACTTGACTCTACAGATTCATCACCGGAAGGCATTTTTACAGCTGTTTTCCAAAATCCCCAGCAACGCCCATGACAAATGGTATTTGGTTCCATACAAGTTCGGCATCTCCTTGGTGCATGACGCTCCACAGTAATAACCCCACTTTCTAGTTTCGCCAAGTGTTGATCGATCTTTTCCATTTGACGTGACAGAGTGCGACGTTGATTCTTATGTTCCGATGCAGGTAACAAGGAATCGTAGAGTTGGCCAAGTGCTCGATGCTGCTCCTTCAGTTCATTACTGTCAAAAACCTCCAAAAATGTAAAGTAGCAAGTCTTCCAAGAAGCATGGCGACGACAGTGATATTCTCGCAAGGTAGATTGACAATTGGGACAAACCAGAACCAAATCGCGGCAAACGGTGCACACTCGTGATCCACAAATTTCGTCAAAGTGACCAGCACATTCGATACAGCGACCCCTAACTAACCCCCTAGTTCGTAGTTCCCTTTGGGTCGGACGTAACTTCGTACGGGTTTTAGGTCCCGGTTTAACTACGGTTAGGGGACCGTAACCCGTTTGGACGTCCTAAACCCCGAACCTAAAACTTAGTAGGGCCCCGTTAATTAAAACCCCGACTAACGTTTTCCCAAAAAACGGTTTCCCGTTAAACCCTAAAGTTCCGTTTTACTAAACGGGAAGTTACCGGACCCTTTACTACGGTTAAAAGGTTACGGTTTAACCAAACTAAACCGTTACCTACCCCCGTACGTACCTTAGGCCCGGACCTACGTCGAAAGGGTTTACCGGTAAAAGTTCGGGTCCGTTTTTACTACGAACGACTTGGTCCCTAAGGTCCTTAAACCAAAAAAGGGAAAAAACCTAGGGTTTCCTTAGTCGGTAATTTCCCGGTTAAGGGTACTAACGAAAAACCGGAAACGGGTACCTATTCGGTTCGCGTAGTACG
>SWEM01000515.1:0-22156 GCA_019593585.1 Nitzschia palea | reverse complement strand
TCGCGTGGATCTCAGATAACACACAACGGAAACCTAATGGCCTCCTCGGAATCCGAACGGAATCATCGGACCGAAACACTAATGGGGGAAACTAAGTAAAATGGGGAAACAAGATTTACCTGAAAACGTTATCTGAGGCACATAGAGATCCCGTTTGGTTATCTGAATCATAGTAAAGGACCGTTTGCGGTAACATTATCGAAAGGATGAAACTCACGCTATCTTCATTCCTCGTGCTTTGTTTTACTAGTACCTTCAAACCAAGTTTACACAGACAAGGCTTGCACATGTAGTTGTTTTCGTTTCAACCGTACACTTACATGTAGTAGTGGGCAGACTTGGTGGCCTTAGCTACCGTGACGTAACAAATTGCACGACCATGCATCATGACGATGCTGGTAGTAGTAGTACAAGGTACAGCAACATTGGATTGACCCTGTGTATGAGTCTCAATAGAATATAGAACACCAAGTCAAGAACAAACTGATTACAACGTTATACATCAAACAAGTATGATGTCATGCATCCTTATTTACAAGAATCTGAAGTGTGTGAGAAAGCATGACATTACGACTTCCCCCGTGGAGTCAACTAATAAAGGCTGTCAACGTTGGTACGACTTCCGTGACTCGAATATCCAAAATCTTTTTGTGGCTCCATTTCCTCTGTCACCGATATCCGATTTCCCAACTGACTGATGAGACGATGAAATCACCTTGTCGGATTTTTCACCTTGGATGTTTCGTGACATTCTTGTTGGGAGTGGTCCGAAAGAGTCATGCTGCTGGTGCGTCGGTCAACAACAACAAGCACAACAGCCTCCAGGCGCCCGCTCGGCCCAACTTTGTCATATTGTTCATGGATGATCTTGGATATGGTGATTTGGGCTTTACGGGTCATCCAACAACGAAAACTCCAAATCTAGATCGTTTGGCATGGAATGGTAAAATTTTGACTACCTGGTATTCGGGATGTAATATTTGTACTGGATCGCGAGCCGCATTGATGACCGGACGACAATTTCCTCGGACCGGTGTCCCCGGTGTCTTTGGACCAACGGTAACGGGAGGACTCAATCTCAATGAAACCACCATTGCGGAACATTTAAAACAAGCGGGATATGCCACAGCGATTGTTGGAAAGTGGCATTTAGGACAACGACCAGTGTACCTACCAGGAAATCAAGGATTTGACTACTACCTGGGGTAAGCGAAAACGCAAGATGATGATTGATTGTCACCGTCGGTGGACAAGGACAGCAACCAATATCACTTTTGACGATTCTCAATTTCTCATGTATTCCCATTGTTGCATTTTCCGTACATGTTTTTGTTATTCAGAATTCCATATTCGGACGACATGGGGGATGGAATCAATTCGAAATGTCCACAGGATAACGACAACGAGGATGCTAGAGATACGGCAGTGACCAGTGATGAGGAAGAACCACCGTCTCTTGGAAAGGGTTGGGACAAGGAATCGTATCAAGACCTCGGTTTGTTGAATGCCAATTGTCCCAACACATACGACCACGAGCATCAAAGTTGTCAGAAACCTTGGGAGGACAAGGATCCCGCTAGTAAATTTCTTCCCTTGGTGTATCAAGAAGGGAATGAGACACATATTTTGGAGCAACCGTTGGATTTTACTACCCTGGCTCAGAAATACAATGACTTTGCCCTCAACTTTTTGGAGAAACATCAACAGGGACCATTCTTCTTGTATATACCCTTTAGTCACGTTCATGCGACATCCAGTTCACAACCATATATGCAATATGCTGGTTGTGCACACAAGGGAACTACGTTGCGGGGTGCCTTTGGTGATGCCTTGGCCGAAGCGGACTGGATTGTGGGAAATGTCATCCAAAAATTGGAAGAGTTAAATTTGGATGAAAATACCTTGATCCTCTTTACCAGCGACAATGGACCATGGTTAGCCCGGTCCTTGTCGGGAGGGAGTGAAGGACTATTCACTGGACGATACGCGGGGTATTGGGACACGGGAAAGGGTTCCAATTGGGAAGGCGGTATTCGAGAACCAGCCTTCGCCTATTGGAAAGGTACCATTCCTCCCTTTAGTCGCTCAGCAGAAATCATGAGTTCCCTAGATGTCTTTCCAACACTATCCAAGTTGGCTGGTTTGGACCTTCCACCCAATCGAGAGTTTGATGGACGAGATGCCTCTAGCATCTTGTTGGATTCTGGCGGTAAATCCAAACACGACTTTCTCTTTTTCTATGGAACGTGTCATGAATCATCCTATTGGAAAGTATCGGCTGTACGTCATGGCAAATACAAGGCGCATTGGTGTACAGCACCTGGCTTGGGTCAACGTGGCCAAAATCTGACGCGACGCTACGATCCTCCCTTACTTTTCAATGTGGAAGAAGATCCCTCCGAGTCCACACCTTTGAATGAGCCAAACAAGGCACCGAAGGATCCCCAAGATTTGGAGGCACTCAATCGAATTCTAAAGGCTCATGCCATGGAAGTTGCCACATTCGAATATGGTCAAATTGTTCCGATACCCGATGGTCCTGGCGAAGGACCCGACCAGTACGGACTCTGTTGTGATAGGTCGAAAGGATGCAATTGCACTACGGTGGCAGACAGAGTGGGAATCCTTAATCTTGGTACCCGCCACCATCATGATAAATATCATGCTGCCCTGGGTGAAGCAGAACCAAATCCTCCGAGGACAAGAGCGCAGCGTATATTGCAACAACAGTTACATTCATAGCAGAGAAGTATTTCATGTGTGTATGTATTCATTTGGAGATTGTAGTAGATAATCGTGTGTTGTTGTCCTAATTCACGCACCATATCATTACATGGACGCCAATCTAATGAACATGTACCGTATACTACAGTTACACTTTGCATAGTCAGATACAATCACAGTGAAGCATATACAGTTAGTAGTACTTGTAACGCGACCGCCACGTAAATTACAGTGCATTCCCCCAGACAATTCACCAGTAGCGATTTGAGTTAACATTTCCATCGCTTGCCGCAGCTGAGACAAAGGACAAAGACAGTCATCGGTTCATCGGCAGACCTAGTTTGTTTTTGAGTACTGGTAGTCTTGACCGACTTGCACCGCCCACAAGTGAAAAGACTTGCTTTAAGTAATTCACCCCTGATACCACACATTTCATTAATCTTGTCTTCATTGGCTTGTTCCCAATCCAGTCGACTCGTATCCATCATTTTTCTGGCCCGTTCTTCCATTTCTTTGCGTTTTTCATCGCTCGCCAATTGTTCACTCGTCATAGCCACCAATTCATCCGCAGGAATCTGACCCAAAAGAATTTGTGTTGTCAAGTCGACATTTTTCTTGATATTGAAAAACAAGGATCGGGCCTTGTTAAGATACTCTGTCCTGTCATTGGGGAACTTTTTGTGGATTTGAGCCTCGACATCGGTGGCACGTTCGACTGCCAAATGGTCGACAGCTCCGGCATTAATCCCCTGTTTGACCATTGATGGTTTGGCTGCTATCATGGTGGCATGCAACTTTTTGACAGTGGTGTTGCGATGAGGTTGTAATCCTGCCCATTCGGCTTCTGCTTCGGCAGTAGCACTGGAAACACTTTCTCGTCGTTCTGCCTTGGCAGGTTTTTCAATTTTCTTGATCGCTTTCTTGGCCGTTGCACTAGCAGGAGCTGCCTCTTTTTGGGACGATGCAGCTGGTGTTTCGGCCTTGGCCACTTGTTTCCATTTTTTAACCAAAGCCTTGGCGAGGGGACCCACTTGTTCATTGGCTTTGAATTTGGAAACCACCGTTCCAATCAATGTTTTGGATAAAATGTCTAGAGTCACTTCACATTTGTCGAGTTGTTCCAACATGTCCTTGCATTGCTCCCCATCTTCTGGGGAAAGGGAATCGCCCGGAAGGAGCTTGGATAAGGAAGCCTTGATCCCTTCGACAGTCGACAAAGCGGTCATTTTGTGTGGCAAACTTGAGCGGCAGCACAGACTCTCCAAGACTTTGGCTTGGATGAAAATAAATCTGTTTCTAAAAACGAGCTTGGATGAAAGCAGTGCATAAAATGGGGAGATCCTGGAATTCTACCCATGGTTGGTGGTAGCTGCGTTAGATCCTTTTTGTGTTTGAAACAACCTCGTCGACCCGTCGTACGGATGAATATAAATTTTGGGGAGAGTCAGAATGTGAGGGAAGCATCGTTCTCTAGGGACTTTATCTGTCCTGCCACGCATCTACATTTGGATACCTTGTGACATATGCCGTGCCAACTTTGTGATCCAAATTGAAGTAGTGTGGAAGGCGGTATCTTGCAAAAAAATCAACTCTATCTACGAACGGCAACCTACCGGTAGCGAACGAAGCACACCCTCACCCCAAGAGTCAACTAGGTAAATCACAGAAACACACACGACAATGATGAAGTCGACCATCGCCCTTTGCTTGCTTGCGTCTGCTTCGGCTTTCGCCCCGGCCTCTGTCCAAAAGTCTTCGTCAACGGCTGTCAGTGCCGCGATTGACGAGGCCTTTGGTGTCACGATTGAGACTGGCAACAAGGTACCACCTCTTGGCCGAGAAATCTTGAAGGATGCTGGACCAGATGCCGTCAAGTGGTTCCAGAACTCTGAAATCAAGCACGGAAGAATTGCCATGCTTGCCACCCTTGGTTTCTTGACTCAAAAGTTGGGTGTTCACTTCCCCTTGTACTTCGGCCCCTCGGGATCCAACGCCTTCCACCCCGAATCTGCTGATGCCTGGTTGCTCTCGTCGACCACTGGAGTTACCTTCTCGGATATTGCCAAAGCCGCTCCTCTTGATGCCATTCACTTGGTTCCAAATGCTGGATGGTTCCAAATCTTTATCTTCGCGGGATGGTTCGAGTGCATCGCTTACAACAGACAATGGGCTGAGGGCCGTGCTGTCCCTGGTGACTATGGGTATGATCCTCTTGGTTTCACCAAGAAGAGTGGTGGAATTGCAAGCAAGGACTTCGAAAGCCTTCGTTTGAAGGAGATCAAGAATGGACGTCTTGCAATGTAAGTGAAGGATGGGTTTGGTTGTTATGGCCACGTATCAAACTTTTGACTGTGTCTGACCGTTTCCTTGTGTTTTTGTCCCATGTTACATCGAAAACAGGTTGACAATTGCTGGATGGGTTGCAAACGAAGCCATCCCAGGAGCTCTTCCTGTTTGGCACCCTTAAGACTCTTTTTGCGGGTCCGCATACAGCTTACCAACCACTCTAGCATTCCGGGTAGAGTAGTTTGTATAAAGTTTTACTAGTTCCGAGGCGCGTTGATCCATCTACCACTAGATAGGCGTGGTTGTTTCTTCTCCTCAATGCAAACCTTTTTTGCTGTAAACGTAGTCGCTGGGATGGTACTGAAGTTAGAGACTCGTACATATCCTTCTGAAACGGCATAAGCTGTGTGTTGTACAAATAGGTGTGAGAATAATGGAAAAGGGGTCAACCGGTGTAGGTAATCACATACTCTGTGTGTCGAATCTGCCACCTCGTATACTTGGATTTGCGACTTATTGACTGGAAGCCACTTCCTGTTTCTGAAGTCATTCAGGTCATCTCAACGGTCGAGAAAGATGATTTATAAATTTATACGGTATTGTAGATCTTGCGATTTCAATTGTATTGGCTCGCAGTCTCCCGCGCTTGGCGAGATTCTTGGAAAATGATAGCCGCGCAGTCTCCGTTGCAATCGTTTTCGCCAATTCACCCTTGGTAAAAATAAACCAGCACACTCGACACCTGCAAAATAAAAAATCTCTTTGACCATCGTGTCTTTTCCCTTGCCTGTTATACTTGTAACGTTGTAATTCGACAATCAAAGAACCATGGGAGCAGTCCTTACGAAATTGCTAGAAATCTTTTGGACTAAGAAGCTGGATATTGTTGTAATTGGGCTAGAGAATAGGTGAGCATTGCAGGAAACGGTCTACGACGGCAACGGGACTCACAGTTCATCCACCGAGAAATCATTGACTTACCCATGGACTTGGTTTCACAATATAGTGGAAAAACTACTCTGCTCTCTGTGTTGGCTCATGGGGAACCTGTAGAGACCGTTCCGACCATTGGTTTGAACGTCAAAGTTTTCAAAAAGGGTCAAGTCAATATGAAATGTTGGGACATTGGTACGTGTATCTATACATCCGTCATCATCCATGTTGGAAAGATGAATCAGCTGACATAGTCTCGTGTGATGTTTTGACAAATATTATTCAGGTGGACAAGAGCAATATCGAAGTGAATGGAGTCGCTATACGAAAGGATGTGATGTAGTTCTATATGTAGTGGATGCTGCCGCTCCACAAAAATTGGGCGCGGCCAAGAAGGAATTACACAAGCTACTGGATGATGGAAGTATCGGATCTACTCCCATGCTTGTTTTGGCCAATAAAATTGATCTTCAACCTCATGTGGGGGAAGCCGAGCTAATTGACCGATTGCAACTCAATTATGTTATGGAGACTCCCTGGATGGTTCTCCCAATATCGGCCTTGAAATGCACAAACATTGAGCAAGTGGTGGAATGGCTGACAGCACAAGGCAAATAATCGAGATGTGTTTACCGAGGATGTCATATTGGAGAAACAACAATATTTCTTCCTTTCTTGAATCATTAACGAGTTGTACTTAGAATTTAATGTTGTACATGGTGTCACCACTGTCCAGAAAACCGGGGGATGGCGTTTGTTACAATATACAGTCAAGCCTCTAAAGGAACCATGGAGCCTCTTCTTCAATAATTTTTTTGTCAATAGGTTTCGTCTTGTGCAGAACAAAATCGCGAGGACGCTCCGGATCCACCAAGGCGACGCGGCAATCGAGGCGGACATGTCGTACTGGTTTGCCATCTACAGTCAGTGTGCAATCGCTATCGGTGTCTGGCTCGTCACAATATTCGAGACTGATGTCTTCTTGAGCAGCAAATACCTTCACCCTACTTTCCGGTCCACATGCTCCTTGCACAGCTCGCTCTGCAAGCATGAGTTGCCAGAATTTTCCACCATGTGCATCAACGGCTAGATGTGCCGACACCCATTGAAATGCTCCAGCCAGAATACTCTGAACACCACGACTTCCCCAGCATCCTGCCCTCCAAACGACTGACGTATATCCATTGCGAATTCCAAGGTGTTTCATCACGTCAATAGGCTCACCACCATTCAATGTTTCTACGATTGTACCCATATTCACCAACTTCTGCTTGAATTCCAATATTTTCATTAGTTCCTTTTGGGCTCGTGCTGACGCCACAGCGGCGGCCTGTTCCCCCTCGATAGCCGCCTTGGCCGCACTTTCAGCATCCCCAGTTTCAATGGCCTCAAGAGCAGCCTTTGCAGCACGAGCAGCGGCTTCGGCTGCCTCAGCAGCCACCTTGGCAGCTGCTTGGGCTTGTGCACTTCGACCTCTTCGAAGCAGTACACGAGTTGGCTTTCTTCCCTCTCCCTTCCAAAACTTTTCTACATCCATTCCTCTCGGCAAGTTGGGGTCGTCGTTACTCAGTGGAAGGTCCTCAAGGTCCGTAGCGTCCATGACTAGAATTCTTTCAACGCCAGGGGGTAGCTTGCTTCCATAGGTACTTAGCCATTTCAGACCATTTAGGCGACTGGTGATACTGTCATTTTCGACAGGACCAGTTCCAGGATGTGGCATGGTCGCAATTACAGCGTCGACTTGCTCGTACCAGGGCATCATTGGACTTCCTCCCAACCTCTCTTGCCTATCTTCTTCCTCAAAGTCCAAAGCAAGAATATCATCAATATCTTCCGATTCATCTATGGAATCAAAATCACCGGCATCTTGTGAATCAGCCCAAATCACTTCTGGTGGTGGTGCTATCTCGTAGGCGCCAAAATCTCGGAACGAAAGTCTCTTTCCATCGATTTCTTTTCCAAATGCATTCCCGTGATTGGCAAAAGCCTCCAGATTGTCACTGTCAACCACGCTACAATGTAGAAAACCAAGTGGTCGTTGGAACAATTCAAAATGTTTACGTGCCATACGTTGCAACTTTCCATTGGCACGTTCGTTGTACTCCTTGAGCAACTCTTTGCATTCTTCGTTAAGAATGGATCCCATTGTTACTTCAATCCCTGCTGCATGAAGAACCGATGCTCCCTTGGTCGCTCTTTCAGGGACTGGGTGTTGGCATCCAATCACTACACGTTGAACACCACTCAATTCAATAAGTTGTGTGATGGGAGGTTGGGTGTGTCCTCGTCGTTTGATGGATGGTTCCATTGTCAAGTACAAGGTAGCCTCAGCAATTTCATTTCGCAACTTGTCTGATGTCGGCCACGTCACACACCATTCTTGCAATGGTATAATTTCCAACCCAGCATCTACCATAACTGCCTGTATCGCACTCTGAGAGTAGTCGGAGCATCCTTGTCCCAGAATCGTTCCATCGGCTGCCACCAAAACGGCTCCTGTAGTAGGTAATGGAAATGAAGATGTCTCTCCATGATCGCCTCCTCTGAAGACAAAGAGTTCACCACAAGATTAGATTCTCAAAGACAGATACCATTAAAACCCACGCGTACCGCTCTTTCAAGTTGTAACTTACTTGTCAATCACCAATTGAATAGCCCTTTGCATGTTCATTTCATCAAAAAGTGTTTGTTCGTCCTTTTCTATAGAAGTTTCACTGTCCGATTCTTCGTCCAAGACACTGTCCACAATCTCTTGGCCTTCCAGCTCGACATGCTCCACGGTTATTTGTTCACCATTGGTTTCTTCCATCACCAGTTGATTGTGTGAATCAGAATCATCACCTGTCTTTTCCAGGAATCTTTGTTTGGAATGTCGCTTTTTGGCAGCCGTCGTGGTTACCACCAGATTTTGTCTTTGGGGGAATGAAGGGACGAAACATGAAACGTTGGAAAGTCCCACGAAAACAGAGACGGCCAAACAAAATCTCATCCTTGTTCAGTTTGGTGGATGATTCAAAATGTGACAAGGAAGAAGCAAATCAATAGGACTACCGGCAGTAACAACAATTGTACCAGGTACACACACAGAATAGGGCGAAGAAAGATTTCTTTTTGGTGTGGAAGGATTCGGTTGACTGTGCAATCGATGCAGATGGTGCTTTGTGACACACGTGATGCCCGCTGTCGATTGCGATTGGTGGGAGGCAGTCGACCATTTCCACGTTGCACCAGACGAATGATTGGCGGAAACGAACCTTGCCGGACACCAACGAGCGCCGGCAAGGGTAAAAGAAAAAACGGTCACGACCCAGCGGAGATAGGCTGGGTAGGCTTATATAAAATATCTTGTTGTTCCATGCATAGTGACTCGCGGCAGAGTGCGTTTACCCTTGTATACAGATAACGGTTGATAGTTCCAGATAAAGGACTAAATTGCCGGTGATCCACGTCTCGCGTGATCGTGGACTTGATCGCCCAAATTTTACACACGGAAACGTTGACCATGGACGAAGAAACCACGAACGAAGGGGGGTGCACGTTTCGACAGGCATCATTCGCTTCATTGTGGGACTGCAAATGGAAAGTACACTGAAGAGAAATCTAGACTATGATGGCAAGATGATGTTTCTCTATTTCTCTTACTTCTAATACTTGTTTACTATTACAATTGCTCGCACGAGGCGAATTTCCGGTTCCAATGTGATTGTTTGCTTGTCTATGATATAGGAACTGGAATAGAATATAGTCATTTTTTGCACGACGCCAATCCACAATCAACACTCACGTCGGTCTTCATGTTTTCAATAGTCATACAAATTATACTCTTCAAACGCTCTGCCGTTGACTTGAGATGTTCCTTGACTCAAAGTCTCACTTTCAGACTCATCGTCCGATAGTAAAGTTGTTGCCATAGTCGAGAGGCTCCCGATGCTTCCAAACGCTTTGACTCCCAATGAATCAGGTGTAGGTGTTGAGATGACTGGAGACATTTTCAATTCTTCTCCGACTGATTCAACCGTTTGTAGTTCATACATGTAGTCTCCATAGAGCGCCAGGGCTGCTTCGTGTCGTGCTCGGCCTCGATCAGCGCAGGCATCCGTCACAAGGATTGTTCGGAATCCAGCCTCGAAAATACCAAACGCCGAATGCTGGACGCACACACTGGTAATCAAACCGCAGACTAAGACAGTGTCAATACCTGACTCTCGCAGAGTTTTGATTAGTTTCGTGTCGGAAGTAGAACTCCATGAATTCTTGGTCATCACGAGTTCACCAGGCTCTGGTTCAGCAAATTCTTCCCACTTGGAACTTGGTGTTACAACAGGAGGAATGCGACCTTGGTGCAAGCGAGAAAATTGTTGAAGCCACGGACTCTTTTCAAAGGAATAGTCAGCACGAACCCAGATGAGTTTGGATTCTTGTTCACGGCAGTGCTGTACCAACGAAGCCATGTTTGCGGGAAATTCAGGAAAGTCTTGGCGGACGGCAGGGCATTCGCTCCAGTATTCTATTGGAATACACAAATCACAGCGGTCAGAATCGATTGTGACAAGTTTGAAAGAACATCTTATTGCATCGAACTTGTTCACTTACCAGGTTGTACATCCACTATTAGCAACGCCGTTCGACTTGCATCCAGCGGCAGCGTGGAATGGGAGAGCGAGTATTCCATATTGTCGTTTCCTTGATTGTAGAGAGGTGGACCAGTAATTTTCAATTCAGCGTAACTCCGCTTCTTACTAGGGCGTTCCAAATCCTTGGGGGTATTGGATGTTGTATTAGACATGACAAGTTCCTTGACCTCGAAGGCAAATTATGACAACAGTAAGACGTTAGGGTTGATGGGTGTATCCGACTTCGGACTGACAGCTGTTCAAGACCTTTCTTGCTTTGGAGCAAGGAGGAAGTGTGGGAACACGTTTGCAAAGTGGATGAACGTTTGAAACGGCTGCGAATGCAAAAATAGTTTGGCAGAGCGTTTTGCCTTGCGCCGAATTCCGAATTCGTCCAGCAGAGTTCGAAAGAATATGGGCGAAAGTTCGTCCGGCGAGGCGAACGAACTATCCGGGACAGATGCCACCAACCAATTTCCATTGAGACTTCGCCAGGATATCCTTGATGACACATATACATTTAAGAAATTCGACGGAGGCGCACCGACAGCAAGCCATCGGCGAATGACTCACCTTCTCATTGGCAAGATTGGCGATTGAAGGGGAAATCCGCCTCCACCTCGAAAATGCGAACCTGTAGCCGGGTTTGGAAACCCGGTTCCTGTTCCCAGGCACTGTTGAAACGTGGTAGCAAGGAAACGCACGTTTGACCTCAAGATACCTATTTGATAGTGAGTAAAATAGTCGGGGTAACACCTTCATGAATCCCATGTCTTCACAATAGCACTGAACGCTTCGTGATGTGTCGTGGTGCCTGCAAGGAAACACACGTTTGATCTCAAACAAGACACTCAGTCGGGGAAGTACCATGAATCCCATGCCTTCGCCATAGCATTGAAGTTTCGTTCTTCTAACAGTTTCGAGGTACCGGCAAGGGAACGCACGTTTGATATCTCAAGAAACAAGATAAATAAAACAAGATAAATATATCTCAGTCGGGGTACCACCTTAATGAATCTCATGTCTTCGCAGTAACATTGAACGCTTCGGGATGTTTCTTTGCCAACAGCAACGACAAGAAAATCTGGCTGTTTCCTTTTTGTTCTTGCCACTGACAGAACCTTCCAGAATTTCCTCCAACCGACCGTACGCTCGGCGTCGTGCTCAAATTATTTTTTTCTTTCGTCGCTTGAAAGAACTTGGCAACATGTCGACAATCTGCTAGTAGAATACAGGCCTTTGTGACCATACTTGTCCTGCTCTTGAAAGGAATTCAGAACAATCTGAATGGATTTTTCTTATTGGTGGAAGGCAGCAGAATTTTATCTGATCAATTGGAGTGATCTTCGACATTGCCTCTGAACATGACACTTGGCATCATTCGGATCTTTCTTGTCCAAAGTAATTTTCAATAGGCTGTCCATCAATTGCATGTTTGGTAGGAATGGAAGAATCTTACCAAAGAGTTGGCAAGGCTATCTACCAGTTGTTCAACATGGGGACTACCCACTCTTAGACTATTGGAATTGAATTTCCAGTCAAAATCAAGACTGATCGAAACCGACAAGCTTGCACTTTGTACCATTATTCTTGGAGACCGTAGAGGAGAGCGAACAAGCCATGGATCCCCGTAGAACCGAGTTTGTTGTTTGGCAAGTCCAAGGTACCTTAAATTTGCGGTTGAGGTTCTACCATCTTTTTGTGGGGACGAAATGGTATTTCAGGTATTCTCCATATGGTCGAAGAACTTGCCAAAGCTGCTCGTCAATCCTTGTCAAATGAGATGCCAGAAGAGCAAGCGCGTAGACGAAACATGCATCGTCCTCCACACGATTAACGGAACCATCCAGCAAGTTCACGCTGTGGACTTGGACCGTTTTGCTCTCATTATTAAACAACGCTTGAAAGGTACAACCAGACTTGATAAGACGAAAAAAATTATACATAGATTGACTGTGAAAGTAAACAACATGGTCTCGTTCCTCGTTTGCTCGCCAAAATAATGCTCCCACACTTTTGGCTAGTTTGGCGCTTATGTCTCCATTAGGATTACCACGTGACAACCGACGTACCACATTCTTATTCGTATCCTTTTGCCTATCGTAGCTGCATTTTTTGCACATTCCCGCCGGACCTTGTCTACCGTTCTCAAGTATAAGAAACTACCGTGTGCAGTAGCGACGCACCACCATAAACACCAGCCCCATCATGGACCAATGGACCACGAGGTCCCAGACAGTTTGCGTGCTTTATGCATGGGTTCCATACTCGACACCGTTTGCCTCTACCTCGCCCCGATCCACGCCATTGCCGTCTTCTTGATTTTGTACTGCAGTGGTCACTTTTCGTAATTCTTGTCGAGCATAATAGGTCGTCAAGGCTACACCAAAAACACTAAAGATGATGCCAATGATCAAGACAATCTTGGTTGATTTGGAGTCACCTCCTGAACTATCAGCCAAACTTCCCGCCGAGGCCCCCAAAAAGACAAACATGATGGTTGCGGGAATGATACCCAAGAAAGAAATGACAAAGGCCGAAAAGGAAACGGCCATGCCACCGGCACCATAGTTGAGATAGGGCGATACGTAAATGAGGGGCGATAGACGCAACAAAATCATAATGCGGAGTCCCTTTTCTTCCATGGCCTTGTCAATGGCTTCAAAGAGTTTGAATCGCTTGGTCAGTCCCGACACGCAATCGCGGAACAAGAATCGTCCCAATAAAAACGACATGATGGCACCCGCACTGGCCCCAACAAAGACGGCAATCGATCCCAACAAGACTCCCAACCCCAATCCAAAGGCATTGGAAAAAACATAGCCACTCCCAAAGGTCAAAATAATTCCGGGTATAAATAACATGGTCGTACAAAAAATGACCAACATGAACACCAAGACACCACCCCCGGGATTGGCTTCGACCCATTCTAAAAAGCTCTTCATACCCGTTTTAATGTATTGATTGGTCAAGGAATCGGCCACCACAAAGGCAATGAAGGCTAGTAGGAAGAGACCAATAGCTCGTCGGATGCAATGACTTTTTTGGGATTGTCGAATCTCCTCTGGTGAATCACCACCGTCATGTGGTTCAATCGTGGACAAGGTATCCATTTCCATGCCCGTTGCGGCAGCAGACAAGAAGGTTCTCCCTACCGACTTGTTGTGGTTGTCGTTGTCGTCAGAAACCATGATTGTAGTAGGAAACTAGTGCCGTTCGTGTGGAGAGGGGGGGGGGGGAAGGAAGTTCCGGTAAGGCAACTTGTGTGTGGAAAATGGGAAGGTATACCACTTGGCAGCTCTGTTGTAAAGTTTGGGATGCAACCGGCACGCTGCTGCTCTCACTACTCTCTTGTATCTATCCAAGGAACTTCACAAGAGAAAAAAAGGGTGCAAGAATCGGCTTTTGTTTGTATCTCGCTGTCACGTCTATTATGCGTTTTCTCTGATTTCACAGTGTAGGGAATATAACGCAACCATTCGTGTCATCGTGTCATGCATGGCGCACAATTGTCCTAGGGACAGATGTTCTTTTCAGAAACGCAAAGATTTGCTGCCAGAATCCTGGGGCTTTTCTAGAAAAATAGCAGTACAATGCAGAAACGATCAGAGGACAGACAGAACTTGCCACATCCTTTGGAATGGAATAATGATGACAATAATACTATGGTCCCATCCATCCCATACCTTGTCCTTGGTTTTGCCTTGACAATACGCTTTTCACAAATATCAACCGTTGGCTCCTTCCCTTTTTCATTATCTATTTCTCGAACATCGGATATTCCATGGAGACTTTACCAAAGTACAAGTAACAACTACCAAACCGCCAACGACCAAAATACACAAGTGCCATTGGTCCAGGAATTTGTCCATCAAGTTCAAACATCAGTCATTGATCAAACCTTTCTTTCTCTGACTCTGTTTGGTCCTAGCAGCAAAAAAAAGAAGAAGCAAAAGACAGAACCTGGCGAGGATTCCCTCCGAGGATCGATTCGTCAAGTCGATGGTCGTCTCGTACAACTCGAAAAAAAGACCAAGAACCAAACTCCAGTCCCCGTCGTGGTCTTGCAGTTGACCATTAAATATCATGGTGCTACCGATATTTGCAAGAATATGGCACCCGAGGATATTCCTCAGCAATTATCACAATTAATGTTGGAACCATTGGCATCGGAATGGGGAATGGAGGTGGCCCAACCGTTGGAACGGGCCGAATTGAAAACTGTACAACAAGTTTGGGAATTGAAATCACTACACCAACCACTACAAACAAAACTTCAAAAGAAAAAGAATGCATCTCCATCATCCGACAAAGATCTTGTTGTTGTTGTTGCCAGTCATGATCGACTCAAACAAGTTCCGTTATCATCCAACTTGGGATTCCTCCAAGCCCTGGGAGTCACCAAACCGGATGGATCCCCACGACCGGGAATGTCTTCCAAATTACGTCAATGCAACAAATTTGTAGAGATTGTCATGGGATTGATTGGCAAGACGACAACTCCTGAACATGGGATACGAGTGGTGGATATGGGATGTGGACGAGGTTATTTAACCTTTGCCTTGCATTCCTACCTTGTTGACAATTATCCCCACGTGGCATCACGGGGCATTGATGTTCGACCCAAACTGGTCGAGGAAATATCGGGCATTGCACAATCGTTGGGTGGTGCCTTTGATACATTATCTTTTCAAACGGGTACGATTGAAGAAATTGTCGTGGGTACTACAACCATCTTTGGAGGAGACCAACACCCAGTAGTGGATGATGAGGATACTTGCTTAAAGATTTTGATTGCCTTGCATGCATGTGATACAGCTACCGATGATGCCTTGTGGTCTGGAATTTCTCAACAAGCAGATATCGTTGTCGTCGCTCCCTGTTGTCATAAGCAAGTACGACCTCAATTGAATGCCCACGTCGCGTCACACAAGGAGACTCATCCACTCTATGATGTTTTGAAGCATGGTGTCTATCGAGAACGTTTGGCAGAAACAGTCACGGATTCCTTAAGAGCTCTGCTCTTGGAACTGGCGGGATATAAAGTTCAAGTATTTGAATTTATCGGTGGGGAGCACACCAGCAAGAATGTCATGATTACCGCCATTCGTGACGACAAAAAGTCTCTTCTCGAACGTGATATTCACAACATCCACCAGAGAATACAAGAATTGGCAGCCTTTCACGGAATCACGGAGCAGAAACTGGCCGAGTGGATGAATTTTGATCTGACGAACTCGGGCGAAACTCAAAAAGTGTCAAAGCAGCCAAAGATAAGGACAACGCAGATGCCTCCGAAATCTAGGAAACAACCATGAAATGCTACTGCTGTTTGTCGATGGGCACACGGAATGATCGATCCAAGCTATACATGTAACTAGAATGTACGACTAATGTAATAAACCATCCCACAGCGGATTTTTTGAAAATCCAACTTGACGAAGCCATGCATAGGATGGAGAATCCTTGGGATTCGGTTTCAAAGGGGGAATAGACGCTTTGCGCCTCACCTGTTTCACTTCTTCCAAAAAACTTCGGCTGATATCATCATTGACTTCATCAAACGGCGCTTCGTCAATATCATCCAGTTTCCCACATGTTGATATTCCTTTGGCAAAACGAGCGATCGGTTGGTATATCTTCCTTGTCCAGTCCGAGGATGGGGAACCATTGTCACCACGATGGTATGGCCAATGGTGTTCTTTATATTGTGCCCATTTCCCACTCACGCTAGTAGGCATGGAAGGAAAGAAGGAATTGTCTTCGATCCAAGAGGCCCACGATCCTGTCGGTGATGTGCGGCGAGGTGTCTCTTGGGTACTGCGATTCCAACTTTCGTTAGGAGTCGCATCCTCTAATATCGAATGGCCCATCGAGGCTTCTTCCATCCATTTATTGTCTGTCCACGACTCGACTTGGATCGGCGAACACGGTAATGCCGATTCCCCTCCTAGAAAGTCGTCTTCAAATAAGAAGGATGCCATATCCATTTCTTCCCACACATTGGTGGTAGATTCACGTTCCAACCAATGAGGATGAGCCGATTGAATACCCAACATTGGATACAGAGACTTTTCCGCTACCATGATACCAGGGCGTGAAAATGGAATCACCAAAATCGACGATGCATTGGCAAACTCCGTGTGGATGGGTGACATGGAAAGCAAGCGATGGATCCGCTCCCGATTCGCCGCATCTTGACGATTGGTATTAGTATCATCTCGATGATCTGTGCTTCCTTGTTCATCCTCATCTTTCATTGCCACCCCATTGGAATAGTTCGTTACTACACCTTCATTGGACGGAGGAAGGGAAATACATTCTGTAATCTCAGCACGTCGAAGCTGACTTGGATATCGACTCACTACAGTTGAAACATCATCGTTCGTAGGAGGTTGATACCAAGCCCCTGGAACAGAGCTTGGGATATCAAACAAGGAGGTAGGACGACGAGGGAATATCGTGGATTCATCTCCGGCGATCGATAAACTCGAATAGTCAATTGAAACGAGACTGGATAGCTCGTCCTCTGCTTCTGCAATGGTTTCAACCTCCTTTTCATCCTTGTACCTACAGTCATCTGGAATGGATGATCCTGTAAAGAAGGGCTGTAACGATAACCGGGCCAGACCGGCGCATCGATGACATGTCCCGTTAAGATTCCTCGTCAATGGAGTAGCAATAGGATCGCTTTTCTCGTCAGCATCATCAGCATCATCAGCATCATCATCTCCACTGTTCCATACAGAAGAAAATGTCCGAGCCAAGGCTCGCCCATGTTGTACTGCCCTCATATCTTCTGATTCTACATCACTAATGATCGAATATAGTTTTCCTTGCTCTGTGTAAGAATCAGAGGAAAGGGAGCTATCCTGATCCGGTGTCATGGGTCTCGTGGAAAACGAGAGATTGATTCTGTTTTTGATTTCTTGTTGTCGTCGATGATAGGACTTGGAGACTGTTGACCACACTCCATGAATTTGTTGCAGTTGGACATGAGCTTGGATTGGGCCTTCTTTGCTGGAGGATGATAAAAGAACTTTCGTATCCCGTTCACTATCATCACTAGTTGTGGACATGCGAGAATACCCTCGTCGATATGGATGACATTGACAACGACGACGACAAGGAAAGCATTGCATCATGGTGTTTCTGGCACTACCAAAGCCAAGTAAAAATGGCTGGCCAAGAAGAAACACCACTGAAAACAAATCGCAAAAGGGCAGACCCGCCCTCTAAAGAAATGAAATTTTACATTTGTGAGAGGATTCAACGACAAAGAAAGATAAAACTGACATGGGACCCAAGGCACCCATTCTTTTGTTTCTTTGACAGTCTCTCAACGGACTCTATGCCTTCTACAAAGAAACTTCCATTCCTTTCAACGGTACGCTCATGGCCGTGTCTTGGATGCGTTTTTATGGGCCAAGCGATTCGTGGCACCGACAATGACTTATTCGAATGCTTGGGTCGCTTGATATTCACGACTCGAAGCTCGTGGTAGCACCGTTCCTCACCGAAACTTTGTTCCACGTACCGGTAGTTGTCTCCACATGGTCGACAAAAACATATAAATGCTTCGAGAGTAAGGTGGATATTTCCATGCTTGGTATTTCATCATCCATGTTGTTTGACATTATAAGCTCCCCAGCAGGATTTGGCTCGAGAATACAAGACTGTGGTGATAGTAGTCGTCGAAGTGTCAACGGAATGATTCCAAGAATTCCGTTTGCGCCTTTCGAGAATGGGAAATTTTGTCTTGCCCGTTTGAAACAAGTCCTTGGCCAATTGAAGGCCTGCGTCTGGATTGGTAATATTGACGGTAATGAGAGTATGGGTGGGATGTTGTTGGACAAAGGAGGTGACCCGATCGATATGTTCCTGCCAAAATTCTTGCAAAAAATCGGTATTGGGTCGATATTGGGGGTTTATGTTCCAGGCCCGTCGAATCCATCGATGAGGATCTTGTTCCCGCGCTTCATACAAGAGTTGTTTGGCCAACATATTGGCTGGTATTTGTTGGACGGATTGGATCCAATCTTGGACTGGTCGAAGATTCAATATCCAAGTAGCATTGGGAGCATAGTCATGCAATTCTTGTAAATGATAATGTTGAGGAAGAAAAATGCGAGGACGAAATCCCATCGATCCATCGGCTCCAACCATGTCTTGATCGGCTCGAGTATGACGGCGAGGACCATTGATTTCGGTATAGACATCATAGTCTCCACAACCATCCAAGATCGGTAATTGATCTTGAAGATTGGATACCATACAATCCGCCATGTACGATGGCATATTCTCTTGTTGAGCATAACGTTGTGGTCCACAACAATACCAATGTTGCGAATAAAAACCCAAACAATCAAAAAATGAAAATAGGGTCGATGTTCCAGCCTTGGGTAATCCAACCACCATAATGGGCGACTCGAGGCGTTTTCGGCGGTAGACCTTTTTTGGAAATTGCAATTCAGGATTCCATGAAATACCAGAAGTAGTAGTTCTGGACATGCCATGTCCTGATGCCAGGTTGGCCCACAGGTTGGGGCGTGGAATTAACAATAAATAAAAGAGAAACGCGGCGGCCGTGAAAAGGAAAATTCCTAGGGTCATGCCAACCGACCGAAGAATCGTTTCATCGGGAAGACGAAACATTCGGCCTTTCACACGTTTCCGTCGATGAATTCGTTTTGGGTAATTGCTGTAAAGAGGTTGTGAAATGACAGTAGTATTGTTGGGAATGGATGGAGCAAGTACTGGTACTCGTCGTTGCAGGTTTGTCGGTGTCGCCATGGCTCGTAAATGGAATATATCATAAAATGACACAAGAGTGGCTCACTGATCTCCCACTAGCCACAGCATTATCATCTCCCTTGTGTCCTACCCCAATGTACTGGTTATCATAATAATGCCCTTGTCTTGGCGGAAATAGTGACTGTATTGATCGAGAACCAACGTGCAACTGTGATGAGATAAGTAGAGTGGCAAGGCGAGCATGAAACCAGAGCAGGTAGCGATATGCATACTACAAGTACCTAGTACCATATTTCTTCGAAAATATTGTCGATAGCACGGGGCACAAAAAGCCATGTGTTGGCAACTCTTGTTCGTGATTGATCGATTGCATTCCTGAGCCCTCTCCACACAATCGTGCAAATCCAGAACCCTCGTGGCACCGCATAAAAAGAAATTTGCTACCTAGCCTGACACCACAAGAGTTACTGCCAACAAGAACAACACTACTTTCCAAACCAAACCAAAAGAACCTCTCTTTTTCTTTGTCCTCTTGACGATAGGATGACTACTGCTACTGCTACATCTACTACTACCGCTACTGCCGGTACTGCGAATCGCATCCCTTGTTGTTTGTGTGGAGTTTCCATTCTTCCGAATTCTGCCAATCAATGTGGTGCCTGTTTGTCACAACAATTTGATCTCAAGGAATTGTTACAACCTAAAGGGGAACGAATTGATATTTATCAATGTCGTGAATGTCGACGCTTTGCTCGAACCGATACCGTGTATGAACCATGTGAACTAGAATCGCCTCAATTACTCAGTATTTGTCTCAAACACATTCCGGGATTTATCCAGACCAAATCCTCTCAAGTCAAATTACAGATTATTGATACCATGTGGGTATGGACGGAACCACATAGTATGAGACTCAAGGTCCGAGTGACTGTCCGTGCTGAATTGGAAAATGTTCCCATGCAACAACGAGTCATGGTCGAATTTGAAATCAAATGGAAACATTGTCCGGACTGTGATCGGGAATATACTAGTCGGACCTGGCAAGCCATTCTCCAATTACGTCAAAAACGGGAACAGGGTGCCCCCCGCAAGGGACTGGCTGCCTTGGAAATGGCCTTGAAACGTAATGTCGGAATTCGCAAACACGTCTTGAAAATTGATTCGTGTCGCCACGGTCTCGATTTTTACTTTTTACATTTGGCCCAAGCCCAAACCTTTGCCAGTTTCCTGACTCGTTTGGCCCCCATGCGTCTCAGGACGAGTCAAAAATTGGTCAGTACTGATAATCACAGCAATACGGCTAATATCAAGTACACATTAGCCGCCGACATGGTCCCACTGTGTCGCGATGATTTGGTTTTGGTGGGCAAGACGGCCAAGGGCAAATTGGCAGGACGATTGGGATTAGTATTCAAGGTCACGTCGAACATTTCCATTGTGGATGCTTGTCCCAAACGAATACCCAGCGTGGAAACGATGGAGGTGGCAGCCGAACAATATTATAAGGCGGGAGGGGACAAATCCTTTCCAATTATCCAAACCGCCGAACGAATGATTCGATGGGTAGTATTGGATGTGGAATTGTTGGACCCCAATGAAGAAGATGCCTTGTATGAAGGTCCAAATAGTAAAGTTTCCAAGTATGCCATGGCCGAGGCCTTGGTGGCTCGGGAAAGTGACATGGGAGTCAATGACTCGACGTATAGTTGTGTCACCCATTTGGGACATTTGATTCAACCGGGTGATGTCGTCTTGGGATATGATTTAGAATCCACGTCGGCCTCCTTGTCCTTATCCACTTCCTCCCTCGGAGTGGTCGATCTGGAAGAAGTGGTGCATTCCAATGTGGTCTTGCCCGATGTGGTCTTGGTCAAAAAAGTTGCCAGTGCAACGGCGGCTACGGATGACCATGAAGTAGAGGGTGCCGGCACTGACAATCAAGAAACGGTTCTGGAAGGAAAACGTCGAGTGAGCAAACGCAAACTCCGTCGCCGCAAGAAACAAGACAAGAAGCAACGGGAACTGCAAGAAACTGCGGTCCGAATGGGCTTCTCCTTTGAAGACATGGAAGGCAATGCTACAAATGATGATGATGATGATGATGACCATCATGATTTGAGTGATGAAGACTTGGTAGCTGATTTGGAAGCGGTCGAAAAAGAACTTGCTACGTACCAAGAAGAGCAAAAGCAGCTAGATGAGAAACAACAAGGCACCGAAGGCCAAACAGATCACGTCCCAGAACACGAACCACTTCCTAGTACGCAAGAAGAGGCCGGAGACACTCCTAATGTCGAGTAACAACGACGCAGTAAAAGAAGGACTTTTTGATCTTGTGTTTTAGGATTATCGTGATACAAAATGTCATTGTGAAATACAGCAGCCATCCTACCGCTTAGATTAGATGGACGTTTAATGTCACGCTCCACAACAAATGGCTGCAAGGGAACAAACTCAAACAGTTATTCATCAAGAAGGACGGAGTCAAGCACAACGCCAACGATTATCAACACCGCTATTGTCAATATTGTAATGGCAACCCAATCTTTGGAAAAATATTTGCTCGAATAATATGTTGTGCTCGGCATGTCATGCTTCATCATGACTCGACCAGAAGCAAGATATAGTAACGACGGTGCACAAATATACGATAGAATTGTAAAAACACCTCCATACTTGGCAAGCACTCCCAGATCACGAACAAACAAGGCACCAACACACTGGGGTAACGACGCAAGCACACGAAAGAATACTCGAGTCTTGCGATCATTCCTCGAGCCATGGGAGCCTTGTCTCCAAATACCCAAGCCAACAATATATCGCCCAGAGAGCAACACATCAATGGA
>SWEM01000514.1:0-22195 GCA_019593585.1 Nitzschia palea | reverse complement strand
ATACCGACGATGCTTCAGAAAAGAAGAAGTCCTCGAAAAAACATCAAAAAGGATCTCCGATGCTACTGAAACAAAGACGAAGAAGTCGAAAAGGACGTCAGATGCTACAGAAACAAAGACGAAGAAGTCAAAGAGGGTGTCTGATGCAACAGAAACGAAGTCCTCTGAAGTTACAGAAAAGAAGAAGAAGAGGAAATCGAAGAGAGCATCAGATGCAATAGTCGAAGAGGCTTCAGAGGACGCTAAAGAAGCAAAGAAATCTTCGAAGAGGTCCTCGGATGCTGAAGAAGGGAAGGAGTCCTCGAGCAAGTCGTTGAAAAGGTCTTCCGATGCTGCAGAAACGAAGACGTCGAAGAGGGACTCTATGACAAAGAAGAAGTCCTCGAAAAGGTCGTCAAAGAAGATGTCTGATCCTCCAGAAACCTTTAAGTCATCAGACAATGTTATTGATATTCACAAAGTTCACTTCACTTATCCATCGAGACCCAACAGTGAAATCTTTCGTGGATTGGGATTCGAAGTCAAGGAGGGTGAGACCGTGGCTATTGTTGGACCTTCTGGACAGGGCAAGTCCACCATTATTCAATTGATCGAGGAATTTTACCTCCCACACAAAGGACGACTCGAATACAATGGCGACGACATCAAAGATCTCAACGTTCGTTGGTACCGCAATGAGTAAGTTTTTCTGGCGATCTTGTTGTGATAGTTCAAAGCTGTGTCTAATGTTCACTTTATGACACAGGCTTGGTCTTGTCAGTCAAGAACCCACTCTTTTTGACGGTAGCATTTCGGAGAATATCAAGTTTGGCATGCCTGAAGCCACCCAAGAGCAAATTGAGGAGGCCGCTAAGAAAGCAAACGCTCATAATTTTATCATGGGATTCCCTGATGGATACAACACAAGCGTTGGAAGCGTATCGTCCTCGCAGATTAGTGGAGGTCAGAAGCAGCGTATCGCGGTAAGTGGTTGGCTGGGTTGAACAGAACAAGAAGCTACTAGGTGCTGCGTCTCACTTTTCTCGCTGTGTTTTTCTCAGATTGCTCGTGCTTTGTTGCGCAAGCCCAAAGTATTATTGCTTGATGAGTAAGTAGAGAAGTCGTTCCACGGTTGGTATTTCGTGAGATTGTGGTTTTTCTGACCATGTGTGTCTTTGTGTGTGTATTAATGTTGCAGAGCGACGAGTGCTTTGGATACTGAATCCGAAAAGATTGTTCAAGAGGCATTGGACAAAATCATGGCCGACAGTAAACTTATTACTATCGTGATTGCGCATCGCTTGTCGACCATTCGTGGTGCTAGCAAAATCTGCTATGTTGACCACGGAAAGGTACGCGAAGTGGGAACCTACGAAGAGTTGATGGCCAAACCCAATGGCCATTATAAAAGGCTGGAGTCTCTCCAAACCATGGATCAAGGTTTGGATCGAAAGTCAATTTTGGATGCCAAAAAAATGTATGCGAAACAAGATAAGAAAGAGGCCAAACGAGCTAAAAAGAAGGGTGAAGTGAATTTGGACGATATTTCGAAGGACAAGCCCGATGACGAAAAGGTGAAAATCATTCAACAGAAGGCAAAAGAGATCGCCAAGGATGAGTATTATCTCTTTGTCATCGGAAGTGTTGGTGCACTTATCAATGGTATCATGTGAGTTCAACACAATACTATTGCATTGTTTCTTTACCCCTAAAGTGCTTCTAAAACATCTCACACACGCGGTTTCACTATCTATTTGCAGTTACCCCGGTCAAGGATGTGTTTTGGCATTTCTCATTGGTGAGTGTTTCAGTTGTGAATTAGCAACCCCCGTTCTGCCATATTCTCTGACGAAGCGCTGTCATATTACACAGATGTCTTTTATCAATACACGCTACCATGTGAGGATGGCGTTTCTATCCCATTTGGTTACGTGACGTGCCAAGATTACTGGGATGCAACGGCCAAAGATATGCAAGATTTGTCCTTCAAGACTTTGTACCTCCTCGTTGCGCTCATCTTTTGTTCCATGATCGGCTCTATCATCATGTACAAAGCGTTTGGTACGGCTACGGAACGTATCAATAAAAAAGTACGAGACAAGTCATTCCGAGCATTGATCCGCCAAGAAGTTGCATGGTATGATATGAGGTCGGTTGGACAAATCACATCTCAATTATCAGACGATGCAGCGATGATTCACTCCTTTTCTGGAGAACCCATTCGTACCTTCATGATGACCATTTCCAGCGTCGGTACTGGGCTTATTGTTAGCTTCTATTTCATGTGGGAGGTGAGTTAAATGGATATTGCCAGGAAGGAGACTCTGTCAAATGCGCAGCTTGGCATTCCCTCACGATTATTCAACACGCTACTACAGTTTGCCTTTGTCGCCCTGGGAATTCTTCCATTCATGGCCTTTGGAAGGTACATGCAAAATGCCAGGCTGCGTGGGTCAGACGAAGGAGATGTCGAAAAGACTGCAGGGGAGAGCTCAGAGGGTGCAGTTGTCATTGAGACGTTGGTGAACATTAGAGTTGTGGCATCCCTCTCGCTGGAAGATGCGCGAGTGAAAACATACGCGGACGCCTTGGCAAGCAAGGGCACGAAGAGCTTGTGCCAAAATTGTCTAGCTGGAACTAGTCAAGGCCTTGGTGCCTTCTTCCAAATGTGGGGTTATGGGTTGATGTTTTATTTTGGCAGTTGGTTGATGCTGAACCGAGGCTATGACATGCGCGCATACCTGATTTCTTTGTTTGGATTGATGTTATCCTTGACCGGATTGGCTGCGGCCACAGCTGGCCTTACGGATGCGGAAAAGGCAAAGGAGGCGGCAAATCGCATTTTCGAACTGACGGAGCGTCAGAGTGAAATCGATCCATTGAATGAAGAAGGCAAGAAACAAAATTAATGTGTTGCAAACAGTAGAACTTGGTGCATTGAAATTGCAAATCTGTGTGTACTGCCAATTACCGTTTATATAGCCCGCGGATCACACCGGAAGTGGAGCGATTTTGACCAAAATACCAGGACAGTCATTGCGTCCAATGGTTACAGGTACATGTCAAGCTTACTTACTGTTAATCCAATAGACCGACGGTCGAAACTCTGAAACGCTCTTCTCATGTTCACTATTTCGGGAGGCCATGTCCGCAGGAATCCAATCTGGAGTAGCCGTCATTTGAATTTGGAAAAACACCCGGATGCGCCATCGCGCTGCAATGTATTGTATATGCCCCTCGAATACAGCGAATATTTCGTTCACAGGTACTTTCGTATGGCGCTTGAGAAAAGCTATTGTGATTTGGTACACACAAGACGCGACTGACGCATCTGGGACTGCGCCATCCAAAAACCCTATGTAATTCGTAACCGAAATAATCTACGTCACCGACAGCCTCTTATCAATCCATGACTGTGGAAGGAATGTGATGTGCTTCGAAACCTAACACCGAACTTCTCTGGCCGCACACCAACTGAGACCAATTTGTGACCAAACAACCTCACAATACAGAGAGAAACAAACTCTATAAGGGTCTCAAGGTCAATAACGTGTTCCGCTCAATGAAAGAAGAAAGCAAAATGAGTGCAACAGTGAAGGAAAAGAAGACGAACTGTGATGAGGACAAGACAAAGCCCGTAGAAATGCCTCTCGCCACTATTTCCGAAGTGTTTTCCTTTGCCGAAACCTTCAAGACAAAGCTCTACATTGCTCTCGGTCTCTTCTTCTCAATGATTGCTGGCTTTGCATTACCAGCGTCGATTTTCTACTTTTCTCGTGTCATGGGAGATATCTCGGCAATTTCTCAAGAAGGTTTGGATCCGATTTTTGGCGTTGTTTATGCCATGATGATTACGGGTGTAGTTGCTCTCATCAGCGAGACATTGGAAAGTAAGTTGGACAAGGTCTTCTTTTGATGTCAATGGATGTCCCTCCTGTCCGCGCCAAGTCCTTCACCACTCATCATATCACTCGTTTCAATTGTCAGGTGGCTTTCTGGACGCTGCAGCGTACGATATGACCGTAAATTTGAAACGGAAATGGTTCGAAGCTGTCGTTAGACAAGACATGGCGTATTTTGATTTGCAAGATATTTCTGGAACGGCCACAATCATTTCAACCAATGGAGCTAAGTACAAGAAAGGCATTTCGAGAAAACTTGGCCATGGTGTTCAATTTACCTTCACAGTACTCGCTGGGTTTGGTATGGCATTTTATGCCAGCTGGAAAGTCACTCTCGCTGTTTTGGCATGCATACCATTGATGGCTTTGAATACTGGCTGGGTTTTGAGATTGAATCAGTCCAAAACATCGCGTGACAATGCCAGCTATGCCGAGGCTGGTGCCATTGTCTATCAAGTTGCCGCCAACATCCGCACGATTTTGGCCCTTAATGCTGCTGATGAATTGATTTTGCGATTTGAAGCTGCAACGCAGAAGGCCTACGATAGAGCTGTCTCCCAGCTAGTCTGGTTGGGTATCGCGAATGGAGGTCTTTTGGCCAGCTTTATGTTGGCATACATGGTTGTTGTCGGGTTTGGATCCTGGCTTCTTTATGATGCGGTGAAAAAAACGGGTTGTGATCCATCGGGCGCCATTACAGGCAATGAAGCGTGCAATCCTGCCGGAGCAGATGTTTTCTTGGCACTTCTTGGGGTGATCATTGCCGGGTCGAATCTTCCTCAAATTAGTACTGCAATGGAAGCGATGGTGGGCAGTCGAGCCGCGTGCTTTCCCGCCCTGATGGCAATACATCGAAAGTCTGACACAGGCGACGAGCGTCTTGACGCAGAAAATACTGAACGTAGTGAGGCCTTGCAACGCAGATCAACTCTCACACCCCTGCCCAAGTATCACATTGATGTTTCCTCGCCCTACGGTCTAAAACCAGAAAAAGTGATTGGAACAATTGAGTTCAAGAACGTATCGTTCTCCTACCCAACGAGACACGAAGTTCAAGTCTTTGATGGCTTCAACTTGAAGATCGAAGCTGGAAAGACTGTTGCACTCGTTGGTCCATCGGGATCCGGAAAGAGTACTTCTATCCAGCTCATTGAACGCTTCTATGATCCAACTTTTGGATCAGTGACGTTGGATGGAGTTGACTTGAGGCAGTTGAACGTTTCTTGGCTGCGTCAACACGTTGGTTTGGTTAGTCAAGAGCCCGCCCTCTTTGCAACCACCATCAGGGAAAATATTCGAGTCGCGAAACCCGACGCAACTGACAAAGAAGTCGAAGAGGCTGCACGCCGTGCGAACGCTCATGATTTCATTTCTACCCTACATCTTGGATATGATACGCACGTCGGAGATAAAGGAGCTCAATTGTCAGGTGGACAAAAGCAACGCATCGCCATCGCCCGCACTCTGATTACCAATCCCAAAATTATTCTCTTGGACGAAGCAACAAGGTATGTGAGCGGCTCTTCCAAATAACACTACATCTTGACGCGCGATGTTGATTCCCTGTACACCTAACGTTTTGCTTTTCAACTACTCAAAGTGCTTTGGATTCTGAGAGTGAAGCCATCGTTCAGGAAGCATTGGATGATATCATGGCGAAGGGTAACGCTACAGTCGTTGTAATTGCCCATCGTCTTTCTACCATTAGGAATGCCGACATGATTGCTGTGGTTGAGAAGGGTAAAGTGTCTGAAACGGGAACACACGACGAACTCATTGCAAAGAAAGGAACGTACTTCGGGTTGGTCGAAGCCCAAAAGGGCAAAGGCATTCGACCCAGCGCCTCGTTTTCCAGCACAGGAACCGAAACAGAAACAAGTGATAGCAACCCCCCGTCAAGAAACAACAGCGCGGTGGATCTTACTGGACTGGATATTGACACTGAAGAGGTTCCGGAAATGAATAATGCCTCCGATGCTGTCATTAATATTAAAAATGTTCACTTCCACTATCCCACAAGACCCAATACTAAGGTCTTTCGTGGATTGGGTTTCGAAGTCAGGGAGGGCGAGACCGTGGCTATTGTTGGACCTTCTGGACAGGGCAAGTCCACCATTATTCAATTGATCGAAGAATTCTATCGTCCGCACAAGGGACACCTCGAGTACAATGGCGACGATATCAAGAATCTCAACGTTCGTTGGTACCGTAACGAGTGAGTTTCTAAGATTTACCTTTTGAGTTGTCGACTTTCTGTGATTTGCCTTCACAATCATTAACAACAGATACCCTGACGTTCGATTTTTCTTTGCTGTCCAGGCTTGGTCTTGTCAGTCAAGAACCCACTCTTTTTGACGGAAGCATTTCGGAGAATATCAAGTTTGGCATGCCTGAAGCCACCCAGGAGCAAATTGAGGAGGTCGCTAAGAAAGCAAACGCTCATAATTTTATCATGGGATTCCCTGATGGATACAACACAAGCGTTGGAAGCGTGTCATCCTCACAGATTAGTGGAGGTCAGAAGCAGCGTATCGCGGTACGTGGTTGACTTGGTTGAATGTAACAAGCGAGTCGGCACTGGAGGTCATCTCACAATTCTCACTTTGTTGTATGTTGCACTCAGATTGCTCGTGCTTTGTTGCGCAAGCCCAAAGTATTATTGCTAGATGAGTAAGTAGAGAAGTCGTTCCACGGTTGGTATTTCGTGAGATTGTGGCTTTTCTGACTTCGTGGCTGTGTGTCTACGCGTGTGTTTTATTGTTGCAGAGCGACGAGCGCTTTGGATACTGAATCTGAAAAGATTGTTCAAGAAGCATTGGACAAAATCATGGCCGACAGTAAACTTATTACTATCGTCATTGCGCATCGCTTGTCGACCATTCGAGGTGCTAGCAAAATCTGCTATGTTGACCACGGAAAGGTACGCGAAGTGGGAACCTACGAAGAGCTGATGGCCAGACCAAATGGACTCTACAAGAGGTTGGAAGCTCTCCAGACCATGGATCAAACGACTGACCGAAAGTCGATTTTGGTAACGAAAGAGACGTATGAGGCACAAGATAAGGCCGAAGCAGAGCATGTTGTGAAGAATGTTGAAGCACATCATGAGACCGATTCGAAGGATAAGCCTGATGACGAAAAGGTCAAAAAGATTCAAAAGAAGGCAAAAGAGATCGCCAGGGATGAGTATTTTCTTTTCGCCATTGGTAGCGTTGGTGCCCTTATCAATGGTGTCATGTGAGTTCAACACAAATACGATTGCATTGTTTTATCGTCCCTTTCCCCAATGCGCTGCTAACACTTGATCGCGCTTGCCCTACTGTCCTTGTAGTTATCCCGGTCAAGGATGCGTGTTTGCATTCCTCATCGGTAAGTGTTGCATTTGTGAATCGCCATTCGCTGCATTTCCCTGTTCTCTGACAAAGCTCTGCCATATTCCACAGATGTGTTTTATCAATTCACTTTACCATGCGAGGATGGGGTATCCGTCCCCTTAGGCTACCCGACGTGCCAAGATTACTGGGACGCTACTGCCAAAGATATGCAAGCCATGTCGTTCAAGACTTTGTATCTCCTTGTTGCACTTATCTTTTGTTCCATGATCGGTTCTATCATCATGTTCACTGCTTTTGGTACGGCTACAGAACGTATCAATAAAAAAGTCCGAGACAAGTCATTCCGTGCATTGATTCGCCAAGAAGTTGCGTGGTATGATGTGAGATCTGTCGGTCAGATAACATCTCAACTATCAGACGATGCTGCGATGATTCATTCCTTTTCTGGAGAACCCATTCGCACCTTTGTGATGACCATTTCCAGTGTTGGTGCTGGGCTTATTGTTAGCTTTTATTTCATGTGGGAGGTGAGTTTTATCGAAACGGACAGGACGGGCATTGTCTGTAAGATGCGAAGCCCTCATTTTCTCACAATTTTCAACACATTACTACAGTTTGCCTTTGTCGCCCTAGGCATCCTTCCATTCATGGCCTTTGGAAGGTATATGCAAAATGCTCAGCGTCTTGGAACAGACGAAGGTGACATTGAAAAGACAGCAGCGGAGAGCTCCGAGGGTGCGGTTGTTATTGAGACCTTGGTCAACATTAGGATCGTTGCATCCCTCGCACTGGAAGATGCGCGAGTGAAAACATATTCAGATGCCTTGGCAAGCCATTACAGTATGAGTTTGTGTCAACATTGTTTTGCGGGAACTAGTCAAGGACTTGGAGCCTTTTTCCAACAGTGGGGTTATGCGTTGATGTTTTATTTTGGTAGTTGGTTGTTGTTGAACCGCGGCTATGACATGCGGGATTTCCTGATTTCCTTGTTCGGTTTAATGTTGTCTTTGACCGGATTAGCTGCGGCCACCTCGGGTCTTACGGATGCTGACAAGGCCAAGGAAGCTGCCAACCGTATCTTTGAATTGATCGAGCGCCAGAGTGAAATCGATCCTCTCAGTGAAGAGGGCAAGAAACAACACTAATGGATGCATACATGCGTTGCGTTGCGTAGCGAATCGTGTTGTGTTTTACGCATCATGTTGCAAAATCCGATTGTGTAAGGCAGACTTGGTAGCTGTCCATATTCCTTTCCAAGTACACTTCTGATGGGCGTCACGAGTTTGATTTTTGACAACATTCCATCGTGGGCAAAGGTGTTCGAATGACTTTTTTACCTTGCCTATATGTTCGTTAATAACCAGAGTTCTATGAATACGATTGTATCTACCCTACCCTAGAGCCTTGATTCTCATCAAGGGGCTCGCCAAATAGACGTCATTGTCACCAACATCGTACTATAATAAGTACATTTCTTATGAAGGTACATTACCAGGTACATAACCGTTGTCCTGCGATCAACCTCGAAAATGGACCCAATCGACTTTGACGATGGACCACCCACGCGCATTCGTGGATTTATACCCACACATTGTGACATTGTGATCAAAGCACAAGCTTCCATCGGTAGCCAAGAAACCATTACCAGGTACATCTCGAAGGATCGGCAACTCCAATCATGTCGAACGGACTCTTATCTGAGACACATCCAAAGTACCAATACCAATCCATACCTTCTACCATTGAGGAGGAAGACGACGAAATCGAAGGGGAGAATGGTGAATTTGGGGAGAAGGACGACGATGAGGCATTGGATGACACGAACGAAAACAAAACATCCAAAATCGCGAAAGCTCTTCCACTCTGGGATATTACATGTATTCTCTCCTTGGCCTTTTCCTATGGTTGTATCATGACGACCCTCTTCCTCATTACACTCCCCGTCGAATGTCAACGCATTGAAAGTCAACATCCAACTATACCCAAAAGCGTGGCATTGGGAATCTTTGTGGCAATCAGTGGTGCATCCAATTTAGTCACACCACTCTTGGGAATGCTATCGGATACCTATCGTCCTCCCAAGCATTTTGAATTAGGACAACGCATGCCCTATTTTGTATTGGGAAGTATTTGCAGTACGATTGGTTTGTTGGGACAATATATTGAATCCTATGAAAAATTGTGGGTACGATATGGCGTCTTTTACTTTGCCACCATGATTGGTCTCAATGTTTCCTATGCCATGATGTTGGCGCTGATTCCCGATCAGGTACGTGTATGCAGGTGGAAAATAGGTTGTATTGAGGGTCAAGGCCAAAACCTATTACGACCATTCTCTATTAATCATGTGCTCTCTCCCTCGTAGATCCCTCGAACACAAACAGGAACCGCCAATGGAATCTTGGCCTTTCTTCTTGTCATTGGATCACTTTGTGGCTTTGGATTGTTTCACGTCTTTTTCGAAAAACGAGTTCAAAACATGTATGGTGCGTCAACGCTGGAATTCACTCTACAACCACGTACTCCATTGGCATCGGCCACAGTGATCACGCTCTGCCACCATTCTTATCCTTTTTTTTCTTCTTCATCTTACTTTTTCTTCTTCATCTGATCTCTCAACGCCCCTCATTCCCATCCAAAACAATAGGGCTCTATGTTTGTGTGGTTATCGTGACAACGATACTGACTGGGATCCATGCTCATGATCGAGATGCCAAACTCAATGCCAAACGGGGTATGATTGTGGCACGACAAGCCGGAGAACGACGGTCGAAACGACGAATCATTTTGGGACCCTACTTCTTACTCAAAACAATGTTGTATGACCCAGTTCGACGATTGAATCGGCAATCCCTTTTGGCAACCTATAGTATTGATTCGGTGCGGCATCATGATTTCTTTGTGGTGACCATCTCACGATTATGTTATTATTGTGGTGGATCGGTTCAAACGGTACGTCTGAATCAATCGTATCTATAAACATGCAAACTCGCAGTGAAATGGAAGGATACAGGCCCTCCAAGACGATGTTTCATCTTGTTTTGTTTGCATGGGTGTCTGTATGCGATTCAGATTGTTTGTTTTTGTCATTATCTTACCAATCTTCGTGTCGAAAAAAAAATGCCGTGTTGCCCTGTAGTTCTTTCTCTACTTTCTTCATGATATTGTTCAAGACCAAGACGATGCAGAATCTTCCGTGGCTTATCTGGCAGTATTGGGTCAGATTTCCGGTGCACTCATTTGTTATCCCATTGGATTGGCATCAGATCGGATCTTTGATGGACGACGGAAACCCTTTGTCTACTTTGCTTGTGCCATTTTAGGTGGAGTGACCTTTGCTATGATCTTTGCCAATACCATGCACGATATGGTGATTTTGTGTTTGATCTTTGGTGCAGGAAATGGAATCTATTTGACAATGGAAACAAGTTTGGCAGTTGACACCTTACCCGAAGATTACGATGATGGACCATCGGGTGGTCATGCACAATTATTAGGAAGTAAGTACTATATATGCATGACAAATCAGGGTTGTTATTGATCCCTGTTTCGAAGCCTCACACATTTCATTGTTAGTTTGGGGTGTGGCAGCCTTCCTTGGTTCTGCGTTGGGTCCTATGATTGGTAAGTTTAGTTTCGTTGTCTCGCGATTTGCCCTTTCCATCATCCCTTTCTCTTCTCACTACGTAATTATGTTTTGCTTGTCTTGTCGCTTATTATTATAGGTGGTCCACTTTTATATATTTTTGGACAACCAACGAACACTGGGCATGGCAATCAGACATACTCCTTGCAAGGTACGTCGGGTTCCCTGGACTGCTTGGACACAACGGACTGACTCGACTGACTCATGTTGCCCCTTGCTCATCATGATGAATTTTTGTCTATATGATATATGATATCTGTTGATCGATTGCAGGCTACACTGTGATTTTGGGACTCTCCACCTTCTACTTCTTCCTTGCGGCCGTTTCTCTTCGATGGGTCAAAAAGAGCGATGTTTGATTTACACAGTTACAAGTACCGCGTCCCATTTTCACCATGGTAGTAGAGAAAGCGAAATCGCCGAAGGCGGATCTTCGGGTGGGTCCCATTCCCACGTTTCTTTGACCTTCCAGAGCGCCATTATCCCCGGTATCAAATAACTGGTACATGTTTCTTGATACTTGAAATACGATTCCTTTTACACGAGGTACCAGCTACCAGGGGGAGACTCTTTAAACGGGCTCTCGTTAATTAAATTAAGAAAAATAACCCGGAAGCGCCAACCTATTCACAATCCTGCAATGTCATGTATATGCCTTACCATACTTCGAATTTTTCGCTGCCTGGAATTTTCGTCCGGCGTTAATTGTACATGGCGCTGTGGTACTCCACGACACATAGAAATGACGCAGCTGACGCATCCCTCGAAACCACAGTAATCGTCGACGATATCATATATTTCTTGCTCCAACACATACAACCGAACTTCTCTATCGAGACTGCCGGTTTGTCAACCAAACAACAAAGACAGAACCTGCTAACTGTGCGAGTCTCGAGTTGAATAAGCCGTCTTTGCAACGAAAGACAAACGCAAGATGAGTGAGACAGTGGACCCAAAAAAAGGTTTCAATGATGACGACGACCAGGCCAAGCCCCTAGAAATGCCTCTCGCAACCATGTCCGAAGTGTTTTCCTTTGCTGAAACTTTCAAGACCAAGCTCTACATTGGTATTGGTTGTTTCTTCGCAATGATTGCCGGCCTTGCATTACCGGCGTCGATTTTCTATTTTGCTAAAATCATGGGAAATATCTCTGCCGTTGCTGAAGAAGGTTTGGGTCCGATTTTGGACGTTGTTTATGCCATGATGATTTTGGGTGTCGTTTCTCTCGTTAGCGAAACATTGCAAAGTAAGTTAGAAACGAAAGTGATGCCAATGGATGCGTCTCCTATCCGCAAAAGTCCTGGACCACTCACACATCAGCCATGTCATTGTAGGTGGATTTCTCGAAACTGCTGCAAGCGATATGACTATTAATTTGAAACGGAAATGGTTCGAAGCTGTTGTCAGACAAGACATGGCATATTTTGATTTGCAAGATATTTCCGGGACGGCTACTATCATTTCAACAAATGGAGCTAAGTACAAGAAAGGTGTGTCGAAAAAGCTCGGAAACGGTGTCCAATTTACCTGTACGGTATTTGCGGGTTTTGCTATTGCCTTTTATGCCAGCTGGAAAGTCACTCTCGCTGTTTTATCATGTATACCAGTGATGGCTCTGAACACCGGCTGGGTTTTGAGATTGAATCAGTCTAAAACATCTCGCGACAATGCCAGCTATGCCAAGGCAGGTGCTATTGTCTATCAAGTTGCCGCCAACATTCGCACGATTTTAGCCCTCAATGCTGCTGATGAATTGATTTTGCGATTTGAAGCTGCAACGCAAAAGGCCTACGATGGGGCTGTCTCCCAACTCGTCTGGTTGGGTGTGGCGAATGGAGGTCTAATGGGCAGCTTCATGTTGGCATACATTGTGGTTGTTGGATTCGGATCCTGGCTTCTTTATGATGCCGTGAGAGAAACAGGTTGTGATCCATCTGCCGCTATCACAGGCAACGAAGCGTGCAAACCTGCCGGTCAAGATATTTTCTTGGCACTCATGGGAGTCATCTTTGGTGGTGCGACTCTTCCTCAAATTAGTACAGCAATGGAAGCCATTCAAGGCAGTCGAGCCGCGTGCTTTCCCGCCCTGATGGCAATACATCGAAAGTCTGACACAGGCGACGAGCGTCTTGACGCAGAAAATACTGAACGTAGTGAGGCCTTGCAACGCAGATCAACTCTCACTCCCCTGCCCAAGTATGCCATTGATGTTTCCTCGCCGTACGGTCACAAGCCCGATAAAGTTATTGGAACCATTGAGTTCAAGAACGTATCGTTCTCGTACCCAACGAGACAAGAAGTTCAAGTCTTTGATGGCTTCAACTTGAAGATCAAAGCTGGAAAGACCGTTGCCCTCGTTGGACCATCGGGATCTGGAAAGAGTACTTCTATCCAGCTCATTGAACGCTTCTATGATCCAACTTTCGGAACAGTGACCTTAGATGGAGTTGACTTGAGGCAATTGAATGTCTCTTGGTTGCGTCAACACATTGGTTTGGTTAGTCAAGAGCCCGCCCTCTTTGCAACTACCATCAAGGAGAATATTCGTATCGCGAAACCTGACGCGACTGACAAAGAAGTCGAAGAGGCTGCTCGCCGTGCGAACGCTCATGATTTCATTTCTACCTTACAACTTGGATACAATACCCATGTCGGTGATAAGGGCGCTCAATTGTCAGGTGGACAAAAGCAACGTATCGCCATCGCCCGCACTCTGATTACCAATCCCAAAATCATTCTTCTTGATGAGGCAACAAGGTACGTAGGACATCCTTTCCGCTGACTACATTGTACACATGTTGGCTAATTAATTGCTGCCATTTCCATTTCAAGCGCTTTGGATTCTGAGAGTGAAGCCATCGTTCAGGAAGCATTGGACGATATCATGGCGAAGGGTAACGCTACAGTCGTGGTAATTGCCCATCGTCTCTCTACCATTAGGAATGCTGATATGATTGCTGTAGTTGAGAAGGGGAAGGTAGCTGAAACGGGAACACACGACGAACTCATCGCAAAGAAAGGAAAATACTTTGGCTTGGTCGAAGCGCAGAAGGGTAAAGGCTTGGGATCGAGCAGCTCTTCGTTTTCCACTACAGGAACCGAATCGGACGATAGCATGTCCAGAACCAACAGTGCCGTGGATCTTACAGGAATGGCCATTGAGACCGACGATATTCCAGAAAAGAAGTCTTCGAAAAAGAAATCAAGGAAGTCGGAAACCAAGTCTAAGAAGTCTAAGAAGTCGAAGAGAGATTCCGATGCAACAGAGACGACGTCTACTGAAGCTACAGAAAAGAAGAAGAAGAGGAAATCGAAGAGAGAATCTGATGAAACAGAAGAAGAGGCTACAGACGCTGAAGAAGAAAAGAAATCGTCGAAGAGGGACTCTATGAAAAAGAAGAAGTCATCGAAAAGGTCGTCGAAGAAGATGTCGTCCTCTGACAATGTTATTGATATTCACAAAGTTCACTTCCACTATCCATCGAGACCTGATAGTAAGATCTTTCGTGGATTGGGATTCGAAGTCAAAGAGGGCGAGACCGTAGCTATTGTTGGACCTTCTGGACAGGGCAAGTCCACCATTATTCAACTGATTGAAGAATTCTATCGACCACACAAGGGACGACTCGAATACAATGGCGACGATATCAAAGATCTCAACGTTCGTTGGTACCGTAATGAGTGAGTTTCTATGATTTGACTTTTGAATGGTTGACAACAGAGATGCTGACTCTATTTTTCTTTGCTGTCCAGACTTGGTCTTGTCAGTCAAGAACCTACTCTTTTTGATGGTAGCATTGCAGAGAATATCAAGTTTGGCATGCCAGAAGCGACCCAAGAGCAAATTGAGGAGGCCGCTAAGAAAGCAAACGCTCATAATTTTATCATGGGATTCCCTGATGGATACAACACAAGCGTTGGAAGTGCGTCATCCTCGCAGATTAGTGGAGGTCAGAAGCAGCGTATCGCGGTGCGTGGTTGACTTGGTTGGCTGGGTTGAATGTAACAAGCGAGTCGGCGCTGCAGGTCATCTCACAATTCTCACTTTGTTGTATGTTGCACTCAGATTGCTCGTGCTTTGTTGCGCAAGCCCAAAGTTTTATTGCTAGATGAGTAAGTAGAGAAGTCGTTCCACGGTTGGTATTTCGTGAGATTGTGGTTTTTCTGACTTCATGTCTGTCTATGTGTGTGTTTTGTTGTTGCAGAGCGACGAGTGCTTTGGATACTGAATCTGAAAAGATTGTTCAAGAAGCATTGGACAAAATCATGGCCGACAGTAAACTTATTACTATCGTCATTGCGCATCGCTTGTCGACCATTCGAGGTGCTAGCAAAATCTGCTATGTTGACCACGGAAAAGTACGCGAAGTAGGAACCTACGAAGAGTTGATGGCCAAACCCAATGGTCATTACAAGAGATTAGAGGCTCTTCAAACCATGGATCAAGGTTTGGATCGAAAGTCAATCTTGGATGCAAAGAAATTGTATGCGAAAGAAGATAAGAAAGCTGCGAAACGGGCTAAAAAAAGAGGTGAAGTTGATGAGGACGATGATGCGAACGACAAACCCGACGACCAAAAGGTGAAAATCATCCAAAAGAAGGCAAAAGAGATCGCCAAGGACGAATATTATCTCTTTGTCATTGGTAGTCTTGGTGCACTTCTCAATGGTATCATGTGAGTTCCACACAATGCTGTGGGATATCTTTCGTAGCCCTACAAACGCTTCTAACACGTCACCATGGTTCTGCCCTCTGTTTACAGTTTCCCCGGTCAAGGATTCGTCTTTGCATTTCTCATCGGTAAGTTTATGAGTTGTAACTTGCCAGCCACACCTTGGCACATCTTCTGACGAAGCGTTGCCATCTTTTACAGAGGTCTTTTATCAATACACTTTACCATGCGAGGATGGGGTATCCGTCCCTTTTGATTACGCGACTTGCCAAGACTATTGGGATGCAACGGCCAAAGATATGCAAGATTTGTCCTTCAAGACTTTGTACCTCCTTGTTGCACTCATCTTTTGTTCCATGACTGGCTCTATTATCATGTGGAAAGCGTTTGGTACGGCTACGGAACGAATCAACAAAAAAGTGCGAGACAGGTCGTTCCGTGCATTGATCCGTCAAGAAGTTGCATGGTATGATGTAAGGTCCGTCGGTCAAATTACATCTCAACTATCAGACGATGCTGCGATGATTCATTCCTTTTCTGGAGAACCCATTCGTACCTTTATGATGTCGCTTTCCAGCGTTGGTGCTGGGCTTATTGTTAGCTTCTATTACATGTGGGAGGTAAGTTTATCAATACTGAGGCCATGTGCCCGGAGCAGCATCGTCTCACCCGGCGCCTGTATTACCACAGTTTGCCTTTGTCGCCCTGGGAATTCTTCCCTTCATGGCCTTTGGAGAGTATATGCAAAATCAACAGATGATTGGATCAGACGAGGGTGACATTGAAAAGACAGCAGCGGAGAGCTCAGAGGGTGCGGTGGTTATTGAGACCTTGGTCAACATTAGAGTCGTGGCATCCCTCGCACTGGAAGACGCTCGAGTGAAAACGTATGCGCATGCCTTGGAAAACAAGGGCAAGAAGAGTTTGTGTCGAAATTGTATCGCTGGAACTGGTCAAGGCCTTGGTTCTTTCTTCCAGATGTGGGGTTATGGATTGATGTTTTATTTGGCAGTTGGTTGATGTTGAACCGTGGCTACACCATGCGCGAATACCTTGTTTCCTTGTTCGGTTTGATGTTGTCCTTGACCGGATTGGCGGCGGCCACATCGGGTCTAACGGATGCGGAAAAGGCCAAGGAAGCAGCCAACCGCATCTTCGAATTGACCGAGCGCCAGAGTGAAATCGATCCTCTCAGTGAAAAAGGCAAAAAGCCAAACTAATGGATATGTGCTGGAAATCTTGTCTTGAAGTTGAAAGGGGGATTAGCGTTTGTATGATGGGTGCGTGCATCGATTGCCCCTGAAGTTCGATTTTGACAATATGCATGTTTTAGTGGAGTTAAGGTTTACAGTCCAATGATCAAACATATCATGAAACTTTCCTACAAAGCTCCCATTTGTTGTATCTCGCCCTGTCGCTCACCATCGTTATGCGTGTAAATGCCTTGACGACATCATCATTCATGGGCGTTATTATGATGGCCACAAGTCAAGTATTATCCGCGATTGGTCCCTGGAAGGTGGGTTTAATATAATACACAACGTAAGTATTAAATATATATGAAAATGTTAGCTGAAAAATGCTCTGGACTCTTGTAGCTTGTAGAGTTCTGGTTCTACCGGTATTTAGCGTAGGTAGCAGGTCCATCGTTTCACTAGCAAAATAGCGGTTGATTGACAGTTAATTGCACTCGAACCAAGGTACCCATCATGTGGCCAGGTACTTCTGTAGTGCCCTTTCCCTGTTCGAGGACAAGATGTCATCAAGTGTCACACGAGTTCCGGTACTTCGAGTACTTGCTACAACAGATTCCCGACCTTGGAACTTTGAGAGTGCCACGTGCCAACCTCTGCGTCCCACCACTGCAAAGTTTCCATCGTGCTTCGAGAAGTTGCGGGTGGCACCAATATATTGATTGTACGAAAAGGGAAAGGGTAGTGTGGTAGGATCAGAAAAGGAAGGTGACGATATGAGGATGAGAGGGAGGGAGAGAGAGAGAGAGAGGTGATGTTACATATTAGCCATCACCGTCGATTTCTTGGAATCAACAAAAAAAAGACGAAACAGGTGAAACATGCCGTTTGCGATTAACTGTAAGGTTCCGCAACAAAGCTCAACGTTGTACTTGTGAGTGAAGAGAAGACGAACAAGCAACCGAACGTGCAACTAGCGAGTACCGGTAGGTCCGCATACACTCACAACGAAAAAGAAATGCTACATTCTTCAATAGTCCCATTCGACGGGGATCTCCGATTTCTTGGTGGGCAAGATCTATCCCGTCTTGAATTGAGTAATGCCGCCATGATTGCTTGGTATTGTTTTCTGGCGACCATTGCTGCACCTGCCCTAGCCTGTTTAGGGTATTGTTGGTATCAAAAGTATCAAGGTCATCGTCGGGCCATGTTGGCAAGTCAACGGGAGAATGAACTGGAACAAATGTCACGGATAGAAGCCAATATTCAAATATTTTCAGAATCGGAACGAAGCAGACGAATTCGAAGAATTCAAGTAGCCATGGCCAATCAAGTTCGAAGACTTACCACTTCGGACCTCAAGCGCCAATCCGAGCGACAAGAACGCATGATGAAACGCGATCAACAGCAACAACACGGTCCTGGAAGTAGTACGAAAGAAGATAATAAAACCAATGACGGCGATGATAATGACAGCGCTATCATCGTCGACAACGATAAGGGTGATGAAGGAACGACGACTCATTCCTGCAGTATTTGCTTAGAAGACTTTCAACTGGGAGAATCAGTGGCACATTCGTCAAATGCAAGTTGTCCACATTTGTTCCATGAAACATGCATTATATCATGGCTTGCGGAACAACAGGATGGATATTGTCCCTATTGCCGGAGGTCGTTTTTATGCCTACCTACCATGACCTCTCCAACATCGATTGCCTCGCAGGATCAAGTCTCGACCGCAATGGATGATGTGGAGAATGGTCGATCAGAATTCAATGGCACGACACCCCTGGAGGAACAACCCGATGTACCGAGTGTGAGTCATATTGACGAAACTACTACCACCAATCTTTAGAGTCTCTCTTCTCCCACCCACAGGTAATTGGAAACACATCGGTTCCGTCCCCTTTGCTGACCATTGCAAGATCCAAGATGTGGTGTTGGTCGCACTCATCACAAAAACGGTTTTGATTCATCCGCTCTTTTCAACATTGCGTGTAATGCAATTTTGTAGCTGTCAAACCATAAACGACTTTTTTTGAAACTGTTGTGTACATTACACTCCCACCCTTTTTTCTAAATTTATTAATACAACCGATGTGTGTCTTATAGTTTGGTCAGATAGGATTCCAATTGTACTCGTTGTGGAGAGTTGACATCCAAAAGATCGATAAATTCTTCCAATGCCATTTTGACCAAACTAATCCCCGATTGTTGCAATTGAAGTTGAGATAAAATCCGTTCATGACATCGTTTGGAATGGACCGCTAAAAAGCCGGCCAAGGCACCCAAACGATGAAATAAATCTCCCCCACCTTTAATTTGGCCATCCAAGGCGGCCAATTGAATCGTTTCTTCATCCTCGACAATTTCTTCTACATCGGAACGATAAAAATTGTATTCGGCCTTGCGGGCCTTTTCATCATAGTACAACAAGAGTTCGACCAATCGATCACATTTCATTTCATCTTGGACAAATTTGGATACAAAGCGGGCCTTGGCTTCCTCGGGAGAATCATCCTTGAGATACCGTGATAAACTATACAAGATACGGATCGTTTGCGTTTCAATCGTTGCCAGCCATTCCCGTTTGGCCTTGGTAGTGGTAGCATTGGACGGTGCGGGTTGAGGAATGCGGGTTTGGACAAAGAGTGGAAATAAATATTTTAATCCACCCGCCGAAATGATTCGTTCACAGCCTTGTTGAGCATAATAGTCGTCTTGGTGATTTTTGTTATTCACGATACTATCCTGATCCTGAGGAGAAGGAGGTGCGTGAGGACTCACAACAAAATCCAACAATTTCAATGTGGTCGCTCCACTATGAACCCGTTCCTTGAGACATCGCACCACCAATTCCACTCCTTGTCCTTGTAAAAAGGCAATCAAATTGTTGGTAGAAAAGGTAATACAGGAACTCAAGGCCAAAGAGGTATTTTCCAACAATCCAATTTCATTATCATCGTCCGGTTGCATCTTGCGAAATTTACCAATCGTTTGAAGCATGCATTCAATCCCATCCAATACTATTGATGCATTGTTCTTATTATCATTTTGTTGCTGTTTCGACTTTTTGTTGGGTGGTTCAGTGTTGGCCAACTCTCTGCTGGAGGGCGAAGAACTGGAAAATTTGGAGAGTTTGGACCAATCCTTCAAAATGGTATGAACATCCTCCCTCTGGGCAATGAATGCCACCAATTCCATACATCGTGCTTGAAATTCAACATTCGGTGATTGTTGTTTTTGTTTTTGTTGTTGCATATCATCGACTTGTTCCAATAACCACGAAACAATTTTAGTGTCTTGTACCATATGAGCTGCCGCAGAAAGACCTGATCCCGAAATACCATCAGGAATCATCAAATCCAAATCCAACAAATTTTCCATGAGAGACAAGGCATTATCAATGCCATTCAGAGTTGGATCATTGCCACTCGCACCACTTTGGTCTGACTCGTCTTGCTGTTGCTGATCATCATCATCATCATCCTTATCATTTTGGAATCGAACAAAATTGGCCACAATCGTTTCCCAAGCTTCATTCAAGACTCGAGAGGCAAGACTTTGGAAAATGGGTGCCAAATCAGGATCTCCTTTGAGTAAGGTTGGGTCAAGCCATTCCCAATACAAGGACACCACAATGGCAGCAATATCATCATTTTCATGTCCCAAAAGTTGAGTCAAGGTATCCAATAGGGATGTTTCCTCTAAAATGTAGGAATATAATTCCACATTGGCCGCTACTGCCGTAAGAGCTTGTAAATGATCATGTAATGCCAATTCACTTTCCAGGTAATATTGGGCATCCTCCGCATGTTCCGCTCGTTGCATGGCATTTTTCTGAACGAGTTTGTCCAGAGTATTGGCAGCAATCTGGATACCTCTCGGAGTTAATTCGACTACGGTCGATTTGGAAGCATTTTTTTCTGCTTGTTCCAGAAGAGTTGAACTGTTGTGGGGCGTTGGGGTGTACACGCGAGTCTCATTTTTGGTTTCATTGATTTGAACGCTGCGCTTCTTGTGGTTGGGAGTGGCATCGTTCTTTTTATCCAAATAATATCCTGTACCTTGATCTCCTGTTCCAAAATAATATCCTGGTCTTGTTCCTTGCCACGTTGAGGATGGTAGAAATGGTTGCGTCGTCTCGTTGGGTTGCTCCTTTAACAATATTCGATCCAAGACATTTTGAACAGAAGACGATGTCGATGATTTACTCATCTTGAAGGTCGGATTGGAATAGGATTACTTGTGCCCTTTAGCAACGACGAATTAGCTAGCGACAACACAATGGGATGATCAAGACACAATATTATTTCGACTTGGCAATCCTTTTTGTATATACAAGTTGACTATTGCAATGAACAATCTCGGATTTGCGCAGGCTGTTCGCATCGAACGGAAAATACGGGTACGGGAGAAGATCAGACGCAAATATGTCGACCCTCTCGAATCGCTCTTTTGAAACCCTATTCGCATCCTCAAGATCACGAATGGATCTTGCGGAGGTCGCCAAATCAAACTTGGATTTGGAGTGTGGGCCCGATGTTGCTCACAAGACTTTAGAACGTCATAACTAACGATCCATCTTTTGCAGCTATGAGGATGTCGAAGATGGGACACCCAAGTTTTGGATTTTGCGCATGGGACGAAGAAATCATACATGTATAGTTCACCAGTAACATCGTCGTTGTAGTGGAAAGCAACAAACACTGGATGGCATAGCGTCCTAATGACACACATACTCCATGAAGATTTGGCACCGGCATTTGCAAATGGCAATGAGCATGAAAACTGCAGAACCACAACAAGCAACTCCACGAAGAAAATTAATACTCAGAGACAATCATACAACGCATGTGATACCATGATTGGATGATGGATACTTGACACCTATGACATGTCATTTTTATTGGATGCAAAATGGAAGGACATCGAACGGAAATGTTGGTGGATATAGTGGTGCCTGTACTTGTGCGATTTCCTATGCTTTTTGGTAAAGAAATACAAACTACAATCGCGTAGGAACCAAGCGATGCATTGTTGGACAGGCGTGTAGAGTGGGGTTAGATCGGCAAACATTTTGGGTGTATTGGATAATGTAGATTGTCGGATCGGTCGTGCCGAATTCCGATTACTTTCTGGTTCTGGAAAGTGATGATCCATTATCGATTCTTGAAATGTACCGCTTTAGTTTTGTTTGGTCGATCTAGAACATGACAAATGAGTCTTTGGTGGGAATGGAGTCGAAGTCCAATTCTTGAATTGTGGGAAGCCGCCTTGGAGATGGAGCAAGTTTTCTACGATGACTCCATCATTATGATGATGATCATCGTCATCCCGCGGCGACGGCAGTGCCACCACCGATCCATCCCTCTGGTCTACACTTGGATCAATCTTTCGATGGAGATGATGCTTGAAAGCAACATCCATAGATGCTAGTCCTATGAACCGCAGTCCAAGTTTCGT
>SWEM01000513.1:0-22199 GCA_019593585.1 Nitzschia palea | reverse complement strand
CCGCAGGGACATCCTTGTTGGGATATTTGGAGAGAATATCGTCGGTGGGCCTTTCGTCTTCCTCATCATCCCAAAAGTGCCAGTGTCCCCACTTGTCGGCGAGTTCTTTGGCAGTGTCTTCATCTGCTAGAGGAAGGTGCTTGAGGGGTTGAAAAGTTGCAAATTTAGAGTAGACGTTGATTGGAAGAGGTTCCTCTTTTGGTTTAGGTTCTGTCGGAGCTGGTGTTGGTGGTGGAGTTGATGCTGGTGATTCCGGACTCACGGCGTCTGTCGGTGTGGTATCTGACGGTGAACTATCAATATCAATACCGGAATCGGTCTCTGGACCGGTAGGGTTTTTAACCTGAGAGTTCCCTTCGACTTGACTTTGTCCAATTCCGGAAAGGACAAGAAGGAAAAGGACTGCCAATCCTGCGACAATTACAATTTTCACCAAGTAATTGCGCTGCAACCATGTCAGGGTTGGTTTACTTTCCGCGTTCGTCGTCGCGACCCGCTTGGTGCCAATCAAGTTCTCGGCCTCTTCCATTTCCAGGGCCTTCATAGTCACTGTCAATTACCAATTAAATACTACCAATTAATTACCCTTACTAAAATAACAATGAAAGTGTCGTGAACTCTGCTGATCGGACAGAAAGTTGAGACGATAATCGATAATTTGCCTGATCTCATTTCATCATTTACCGGTATGACCACCAACTGTGCCAGTGACCAAACGACTTGTGGTACCCGGATGGAATCCCGGATCTGCCCGTCTGTCGGGTTTGTCTGTTCGTATACCCGTCAAACGGGTGAAGGCGGAACCTATCTTAGCGCAACAGCTACTACTTCACTACATGTATTATCAACCTTTCCTTTCATTTTATAGGGTTTGCTCACTGTAAATATACAGTCCATATCCTTAGGATTGCTTGTATGGATAACGATTGCTTCCAGCTTTGGATTCTCTAGGTAACTTGGATGAGGGGCAAGTTACCTCCGTCGTGTAAATATATAGAGAAGTATAATCATCGAAGTCCCATTGGATCGCCGTTGATCGTTGCAGTCATTTGGTCAGATGAGTCGATCGATCACCGGCGTAACGGCGTAACAGACTGTGACCGAAACGGCGATTTTGCCAGTTGAGCGATTACGGTCGCCACACTTCCACTGGTATTGCATTTTTCATTTTTCACTGTCAGTGTCTTGAGGAGAAGTTGTTGTGTTGACCATGGGGCCGCACCTCCCTGTTTAGTAGAGCCCCTCACAAGAAGAAGAAAATGATCTCTCGACAATTCACTCGTATACTGCTGGGGGTATTGACAATCGTTGCTACTTGGCTTGTCTTCTTTTACATGCGGCAATCGAGAGACACGCTTCTTTTTAGCGTCTCGTCCGCATCCAAAAAAGTCTCGCGGTCGGCAACATCCAGTGCACTCTTTTACCAGCACGACCCAGATACTTTTCTACAGCAATTTGAGGAATGCATGTTGGACTTGGAGTATTGTCGCGTCTTGTACTGGCATGTGCAGAAAACGGGAGGTTCCTACATTGCATCGCGTCTTTATCCTGTTTTCAACAATGGAACTTATTACAATTCTCGTGAATGGTGTTGTAATGAAAAGTTTATGAAAGAAAGCTTTCGGCCTCATACCAAGAAATACTGCTCCAAAAAGCTTGGTGTATACGAGGTTCGTTCGCACGAATATCAACAAGTCGTCCAAGCTTGTCAAAGTATTCACAGCGAGGACAAGGCTCCAGTCGACAAGAAACATCGGTATATTGGCTTCATTTCCATACGAGAGCCTATTGCCAGAACTTTATCTGCTATTCACCAACGATGTAATGTTCACTCTAACAAGTTGGATCCATATACTCGAGCGGCTTGTCAACAATGTAGCTACGATGACGATCAATACAAGCCCTTTTTTGAAACGTTTGTCAACGAAACGAATGACCTTTATTTGGGATTGAAAAGCTACTTGACGACCAACAATGCAACTGATTTCCCAGTGTATATCATTGACAATGAGCAAATCGATGAATTCTTCACAAAGCTGGAATATCTTGTAAACCTAGAGTTTCAAGATTACTTCCAGAGAAACCAACATCAGGATCTCGTTTTCCAATTCCCACTGGGAAAATCAAACGCAGAAGCCTCCAACAAGCTGTGCAACTTTGGCATGTCGTCGGCATTAATCAAGCAACATCGCATCGCTTTAGATGCCTATCACTGGATTTGGTCCAAAGGCTATATCCGTAACGAATAAAACGAAGTAGACACCAAGAGTTTACTGCTTTATTAGTATACACTAGTAGATGACAGTTTGATGATTACCCTCTAAAAGCGTAGCCATTGAACCGGTTTAAATCATTGTCGTCAATTTTCCAGTGCTGGGACCGGCTTCTTGAAGTCAATAATACAAACCACATTCGAAGAGAAGCATGCCGCCACTCGGCTTTCTTCTTTATTCCAGGCGACTTCAAAAATGTCCCCCTTACCCTTAAAACTCTTCACATGCTTGCCTTCTTCTACATTCCAAATGTAGAGTTGTCCAGCTAATGATCCACTGGCTAAAAAACTACCGGAAGGAGAGAAAGCAACCGAGTAAACCGAATCTCGATGCCTCGAGAAAACCTGCATGCAACTACCGTCTTTGACATTCCACAGCCGTACTGATCCGTCAAACGACGCTGTTGCGAGCATGGGTTGTTTGTCAGGGTTTTTTGAGCCGGGTCCAGTTGGGCTCCTGAAGAAATAAAAGCAAGTTAGAAACGCGCATCCAAGGAAATGGCAGCAGCTTTTCTTTCCATAATATGTAATTGACTCACCATTTGACAGTATATATTTCTTGCAAATGACTCTTGAAATCGTGCATTGGGTCTGTCCTATCACTACTTACATCCCATACTTTGGCCGTGCAGTCATCGGAACAACTGGCCAATAAGGTTCCCGATGGATCCCATTTGACCGCATTGACTTCATCCGTGTGTCCTGTGTACGTCTTGAGCGGTCTGGCAACACCGACACGACAAATATGAACAGTTTTGTCTGTGGAACAGGAAGCAAAGGTCACATCATCCTTCCAGTCAACGTCCAAAGCCGGGGCCTGATGATCATCAAACTGTTGTTCCACGAAACCATTGCTGCTCGATACATCCCATACGATCGTTGTCTGGTCATAACTGCCCGACAAAAGAAAATTTCCCCGTTTGTTCCACTTTAGAGAGAAGATTGGCCCCTTGTGTCCCCGCAGAGTATGCACTAGAGCTCCACTCCTGCTCCAAACTCGTGCCACTCCATCGTAACTTCCTGTGGCCAGGAGGTTTCCATCAGACGACCATTCGAGAGTTGTAACGTCTTTATTCTTCCGATCCCTTGGTCCTGTTCCATGAGGTAGTAGACGTACTGGTCCCAGTCCATCGGCTGCAGTCTTTCCACCCATTTGCCATATTCTTGCTGAGGCATCCCCACTTCCAGTGGCAATGGTGTCGGTGTACACAGGATTCCAAGCACACATGAAAACCTCGGAAGAGTGCATTTTCAATTCAAGGACATCCTCCGGCCTGGCGTTGGTCAATTCGTCTTCTTTGTCAATAACCGCGTCGGGTCCTTTGCTTGGTCCACCTTCCTTTCGATGGTGAATCTGGTTCTCTTGTGGATTCCCATCGCCATCTTTGCCACCATTAATCATAACTGACGAACGGCCATGTAACCCATTTATTGATTCCTTATGTAGAGAAGGATGTACTGGTTGAGCGGGAGATGATTCTTGTTCATCGTTTTCTTCAACCTCCATTGGAGCGGCATCCTGATGAGTTGGTAACTGTACGTTGATCTTTTCAGCAAGGCCATTAGCACTTGCCGCTTCAAGGCGGGCAACTGCCTCACCAAGCGAGGCAAACCCAGAATTATCTTCAGATACGGGTGTTTCGTCGACTATCGCATGCCGTGCTTGTTTGGAAGCTTTCCCCTTCTTTGGTCCTCTCTTGGTGCTGCTAGCCGAGCGTTTAGTCCCTCCAAGTTGCCCAGCTACGGACGCTAAAGCAGCCGCTGCTTGCGCTGCGGCATCTGTTGAATCATCGAATTGACTACCGGTATGTTGCTGCATTTGCTGCAACTGTTGTTCTTGCTGCTGAAGTTGGTGTTGTAGTTGCAACTGTCGTTGAAGTTCCTCCTCCTGTAAAACAGCCATTTGTGCAGCCACTTCTCTCCGTTGTTGAGCCATGAACGCTGCCATGCCTGCCGATTCCGAAGTTATGTTTTGAGCGAGTTGATGGTGGCTCAGTACCGCTTGGTTCGCAATGGCGTTTCTTGCGTATTGGTGAGGATCGTCTATTGGTGCTTGCGGGGGGATGCCAGAAGGCCCCGTGATTTTGGGAGCCCCGCTCGCCATTGCCTGATCCGCAGCCTCCTGAACCGCCGCAGCCTTTCTCTCTGCTTGTATCTTCGCCTCCGCTTCTAATCTGGCCCTTACCGCGGCTGCTGCTGTTGCAGGTGGGACGTTCAACTGTATCGGAGGGTTCTCCCTAGTCAAAGCGTTTATTGTTTGTGGTGAAAGCAAAGATAGGCCCGATAACTCCGCAGACGATGCTGCCTTCCGTGCCTTTCCTCCCTCTTCTCGATTCAGGCTTTCTTCTATCCCCACATATTGTAGCCCCTTTTGTAAGAAGGTAATCAATGCCCCCGGTGGTATCGACTTGTCCGCATTCCGAATATTAGATCTCCCCAACATGCTTTCGTACACGAATGTGAATGCACTGTGAACAAAACCCGACTCTTGCAAATAACTGAAAGGGACAGTGAAATAGAATGTTCCGTTAGTAACAGCATCGACACATGTAACCGATTTTGCTAGAAGTAGCACAGGCACGTACCGAAAGATCAGGTAATTGACTTCATCACTCGTGAGACACATGGTCGGTGGCTGCTGAGCTCCTCGCTCGCTCCCTGTAGCATTGCCATCGCCCTCTGCATCTGATCGGCTTTCATCTGTTGCTGCGGCCATTTTGTCGCTGGAGAAGGATCCCGACATGACCGATGTTCCCATGGAAACACAAAATCAATGTAACGGGGCTCTGTTATTGACTGCAAAACCCCAACTTTGTATCGTATCTGTGTTGTAGCTTTTGGCTTGCCCAAACTCTACCAGAGGCAAGCCTCCCAGGATGCATCCAGAGGTGCCCTTTTTTCACGTAATGCTAGTACCGGCGCTACCGTCCGCCACCCATGGTCCCACTATGAGGAAACTGGAATGGCAGGCGTTCGAGCGGCAGATCCTTTTGATGAGCGGTCGAAAACGGACCCCGCCGCCAGCCGCCAGGTACCTTGTTTATGGCACTTTGGTAGAGGCTTATATATGACGTAACACTTCGTTCGAGCCATATGTAACTTAGGCTTCCGGTAGATGGTACGCACATTGGACATTTCGACTCCGTCATCAAATCCTTCCACGTGGTACTACGGTAGTACTGCTGGAGCGGGATTCGAGTCAGACGATTCATTGTCATTTCCAACCTCGATTGTTGCAATGAAATGATCATGCCGGTATATGCTACCCCTTATCCCCCATTATAGTCTGTATCGCCATGGGATCAAAGAGAAAATGCACCTGGAGAAGAGGAGGTGCAAGTGTAGGAGGTCGCCCGTTGCCGTGGCATTGGCTTTGTCTTTGGGATACATGACCTTTTCTCATGTGAACCTCATTGTCCATCTACCGGAAGAAGCACCTTCGCCTATACACTCAATACATGTACCATCAGCTGCTGATGGTGGTGAGTCCACATTGCTTCGTCCACAAGAGCATAGTGATCCCAACCATGTCAAAACCGAGCGCGATGATACATTTTTGTTACTGAGCACGTATGATCCGGCCAGAAATCCTGTATACGAGACTTTGGATTCTGTGAAACTGCCTATAAAGACCGGTATTGTGAGTATTTCCCCTTTAATTGGTGAGGCCATGCATTTCATATATGATGGGGTCGTTCGTTCTTCTGCTTTGTCGCTTATTGGAGTTGTCAGTCTCTACGGTGAAAACACTACCGAAGCCGTGACCATTCTCCCAAAAGAATATTCCAACCTTCCGCTCCAACCACCAGATGCAGATCTTTGGATCGTCGATGGTGCAAGGGTTGCCAAGCTCAGACGACCATTCCTAGATGAACTTATCCATTCATCCAACCCATCTTGGAAAGTACTGTTTATTGATTTTTCTGATCAATTTCAATTTCAGCTCCGAAACTATCACAAACTCAACATTTGGAATCGCCAACACGTGCGATTAGCTGTTCGGTCCATAGTTCAAGGCCGGCACTATGATCCAGAATCTAACCAGATCATTCCAGGAAGGATTGCATCCAATCATCCTACTGCTGGAGGTCCCGTGTTGCATTCACCCTATGCGGTTCGTTCGGATCTCATGGACACACTTCAACGTATTCTCAAGATACCCATGACCACCGATACTTTGGCCTCGGAAACAGCTCTTGCCAATATCATATTTGATCCAAATCACCATCGTCCCATCGATGTATTGCATCTGTGGAATATTTCCTTTAGAGAAGGCAAATCCAAGCTACGAAACTCGGTTAGCAAACTTATTCGGAGTTGGAATGGAACGCTTCCACTAAATTATATGAATCGCAATCTCACCACATCCATTAATGAACAAGGCGAGCGACGACAGGTTGGACGAAACATGGTTGACCCATCCTATGTCCGTGCCTTGTTGACAGCCAAGATTGTGGTTGTAACGCAAAAAGATGACTGGGAAGATCACTATCGACTCTTTGAAAGCATGAGCTGTGGTGCCTTGATTCTACACGATTCTATGATTGCTCCTCCCAAAGGACTTGTGCATGGACAAGCCATCATCTTTTTTAATAGTCTTGTGGAGCTGCAAGAACTTGCCCACTATTATTTGAAACACGACCAAGAACGTTTGGCATTGGCACGACGAGGTTGGGAATGGTCCATGAGGAGACACCGATCTTGGCACAGGATTGAAGAAGTGCTATTTGGGCGTCCCTTGACCAATCATGTTGCCCACAACCTATCTTTATCGCGACTGTAAAGCAACGATTCATCAAATGGTCGTTCTACTTCGGACAAGATCATTGTGGGAAAGAATTGCATCATATCATCCTACCGCTTGAGGTCGCAGGTTGCATTGAATTACATAATATTCTGAAGATACCCAACGCTACCAGTTCTTCTGTTTCGGAAACAAACCATCACCGTCCAATCGATGTATTGCATCTGTGAAATATTTCCTTTCGAGAAGGAAAATCCAAGCACGAAACCATGTTAGCAAACTCATTAGGAGTTGGCCTGGAATTTCCAGGGAAATCATCACAATCTCACCACTTCCTTTAATGAACAAGGCGCACGACGACAGGTTGGGCGAAAAATGGTTGATCCAGCCTATATCCGGGCCTTCTTAACAGCCAAGATAGTGGTTGTTACCCAGAAGGATGACTGGAAAGACAGCTATCGACTCTTTGAAAGTTGACATGTGGTACCTTGACTCTACATAACTTCTTTGATAGCTCCACAGAAAGGGCTTGTGCATTGAAAAACCATTAAATTTTTTAGTAGTCTTATGGAACAACAAGAGCTTGCCCTCTACTATTTGAAACATGACACAAGAAAATTTGGCAATTGCATGACCAGGGTGGAAATGGTCCATGAGAAGACACCGATCTTGGCACAAGATCGAAGAACTGATATTTGGGCGTCTCTTGACCAATGATTTTCGCGACATCCACAATCTAACATTATCGCGACTGTAAAAGCGAATGATAGTTTTATACTTCGGAATTCACCCGCGCTTTATTGCATTGGTGGCTCCACCCGCCTATGTCCTAGCAGCTCTCGAACCCGCTCATCATCTCGGGTCAACGGACTTTGGCTCGAAAGTGCAATTTCAAGAAGTTCGGCTGTTTCGTCCATTGTAGGAGACTCCTTTTCTAGTCGATTCTGCAATTCTTTGGCAGCGATGCGGTATGTCGACAAGTCGGGAAGGATATCATTGATGCAATCACGAATTCGGCTCGATGTAGCATAAGTGACAGGATGGAGAATCTTGACAGCTCCCAACGAGTGCCATCGAGCAGCTATGCTTGGTTGGTCATTAGTGATAGGAATAGCAACTGCGGGGAGTCCGGACGCCAAGGTTTCCAAGCATGTGTTCATCCCACAATGTGTGATAACCAGGCTGGCTTTGCGCAAGATACGTATCTGCGGGCAAAATGCAACAATGATACAATCCGATGGAAGTTCGTTTTCCGGGATGTTGATGCTTGCACCTTCTTTCCCTAACGCAATGACAAGTTGTACGTCCTCCATTTCCACACATGCTCTGCAGATGTTGTGATAAACCTCTAGTAGATTGTTCTGAACGGTCCCTAATGACGCGTAAATGAGCTTCTTGCTAGGATTCAATCTTTCAAATGGAAAGGGAATATTGTCGTCGCGGTCCGGTCGGTGCCAAGGTGATGAATAAAAAAAGTGTCTGGGTAGGATGCTGTCAGATTTTGGGAATTCGAAAAAAGCTGGTTGCTGAGCCAATTGAATCAGTCCACCATTGCGTGGTGTGCCAAGAGGAATGGGAGGGAGTCCCTGCTGTTCGCGCCATTCACTAACTGTAAGTCGAGGCGTCGAAGGCAAAATGCTTAGAAAATGCCAAACAATAGTGTCGCGAAGTCGATACAACATGGATCCGCTGTATTGCCACGTCGTCAAAAAGGGCGGTCCATCTACGCAGTGCATAATGTTCATAGCGTTGGCCATGGTGCCGAATGGTATATTCTTTACTTCTGCAATTGTAGCCCCTCCCCAATATAAGACTTCGTCAATCAACAAAGCATTCACTTTCGTCTCGTCGATAGCAGTAGGAAGATCCCTTAAAAGTATTTGCACATACTTGGAGATAGTGCTCATACACGATCTATATGCTTGTAATCCCGTCTGAGTCGACATAAGTTCTATTTCCGCCTGACTTGCTTTTTCATCTTCTGCACTGGCCAATTCATAGAAACTGATATTCTCGCGCTCTGTATAGAGCTTGCCAATCAATGGAGCGATCAAAGTCACCTGATGCCCTCGGGCTTTCAATTTTCCGCCCATTGTCACAGCTGGATTCAAGTGACCATGGAATGGTGGCACAATTAATCCTATATGCATGATGATTCACTGTTAGCACCCACTCACTGCTTCGATGCGATGATACAAGGCGCCTCGAAAGGAAATGCCAGTCCCAGGTCAAGTGAACTAGTCGGCGAAAACTGCCTGCATTATTTTCCTCTTTCCCCACTCGGCATCTCTGCTTCGCGTTGTTGTTCGTCGGGTATCACAGCCCCACCTTCTCAGTTTCTACGGGGTTCGCGCAACCTAATTAATAATCGCGGATAAAAGATGATAATGGATATGGAAGGTACCTGGTACCTGGTACAGTACAATTCACTATGACCGCCTATGACCAATAGCAAAAATCGTCGCCTTTTTTTGATGTTGGGAGGAGATTGTGTTCTCGGTGGCCGGAGTTCCAGTGGGCGTTCAATTGAGCACAGAGGGTGATGTGTGATGTGAGAGTGACTATATGTCCAAATGTTTCGGTCGAAATGGATCGGCAGAGTATTCTTTTGCAACAAATCCCTCAAAAATCGAGCGCGTAGTGGACGTTCCTCTCTTCCATTTCCCTTGGTGGAACTTCCAGCAGACCTGAAACGATCCGTAGCCAATTTCCTATGCGGGCCAGATGTGCTACGACTACGTCAAACATCCAGAAAAATTTGTTCTGATCTAGGCGTGATTGTGCGTGCACCATTTCAAATAGTGAGCGAAAACTACTGGAGAGGTGACGCAGAAATACCCCAATCGCCTCGTATAGCAACAGTGGTTCCAAACTTCAATGGCAACAAAACTCACTCGATTATTTTGGATTGCGAATGTTACGACGATGAGCCAACGATAAAGTTCTATGTCGTGGCTCATGACAATGAAGATTATGATTTGAGTTTTTCCAGCGATAGTATCATTGAAGAACTTGAGCTGCGCCATTGTGGGAAGAGGTCGAAGTTGTCCTTTCGGCCAAAGGATGGAAAGATTCATTACTTGTGGTACGAGATGAGCGGTAGGCCTGGCAGTATATCGCACGTTAGTGCCATTCGTGTGCACGCGCTGGTATACAACTGACTCTGTAATTATAGACGCTTGCTGGTAAGCCTTCTCTTTTACTCGCAATGAGTCCTTGGAAAGAATTTGAGGAAACTGGTAGATATCTGAAGGGTATCTTTTGCCAAAGACTATCGGTGGACTTCCTTGACGGAATCACATTTCTGATGATTCCATTCTTGAATGATGTGATGTGCGATGTGTCGTCCCCAGAATTTGTATCCGATGTCGTTGGGGTGAATTCCATCTACCGAAAATATATCGAAGTGCCGATTGTTTGAAGGATGTAATGGTGGTTTTCCACTTCGCGGTGACTGCGAGTAGTATGCTTGCATTTCTGATTCGATGCTTCTTCTTTCTCGACTTGTGATGCTTCTATGTCTAAGGACAACATAATCCTCCTGATCCTCTCTTGAATATTCCCCGTTCCCATCCGCATATTCTATGATTTGCTCCGTTGTTGGTGCTTCCACAAACAAAACTTCGCCCTGATGTTTGTGTGCCAATCGTCGTTTGTGATTGTCCATAATGTCTACAATAGGCACTGCAAGCCATCTCAATGGGGGCCCAGAGAAAATAGGTAATGTTCTTGCTGGCATACCAGGCAAAACTACCAATGGGAATTGCGGTTGGCAAACGCCATTATTGTGCGACATGGAACAAGGCCCTCCACAAGCATTATTGTGGCATTGGTCTGTACAAGTACTGGAAATGTCGTGATGTAATAGGGCGCGGTCGCTGGGCCCAAAATGGTTCATCACCTGTTGTGTAACTCCCTCGATAGACTCTTGTAGCGTTTGTAGTCGCCATCGCATCCTTTGATTCAGTACGTGAAGGAGTCGCGTCAGCTCTTTCCCATATCCTCCACCGCGTTGACGTGCCTCATTGCGAAACTCGGCATCTTCCCTTGAGAGCAAGAATGGAAAGAAGGTCGACTTTAAATCGTTGCTTCCCGTCAAAATTACTACAATGTCAAAGGGTCCCCCTATAATACTTGCATCAACATGATCAAGATGGAGACAGTCATCTAGAAATTGTTTTCGCCGATGTCGAAACTCTTGCTCCACTTCGGCGTAAGGGTCTGGAGTTTCATCAGAGACCGCGTCCAAGTCACTTCGAATTATTTCCTCAGCAACCCCTGATGTTGCCGAACCACATGCTGCACTGATCTTTTGCATATCGGCATTGTTCCATTTATTACCAAATGCAATGTCCACCTCATGTTGCGAGGCATCCGTCGCAGTGAAAGGTTGGCAACTAGCGTGCTGCCGGCATTGTTCGATTTCTCGGACTATCCATCCCGTCGAGGCACCAGGTGCACCATGACAAGTCCAACGCACAGGACGCCCACCCAGTGCCTTGCTCAATGACATGGCCACAGTTTCTGGCAGAATGGGAGTTGACGATGACGACTGACCCACACCAACAGCCAAGGAATCCCCAAGAACCAGTAATCGCAGAGGATCTGTGGTTGTATCCGGTCCTTCTCTTTCCTGCTCGGACATTATGGATTTTCCCCTGCCATTAGTGGGTTTTGTGGCACGACCTAAAACTTGGACGATACCGTGTGACGGCGCTTTTGGCACGGGACAGTTTCCGTGAAAGCGTCGATATCGAAGAATGGCCATGGATCCCTGAAGAATAGCCAACGCTGGAATAAAAATCATCGAAAGGAGGACCATAATGGTACTCTTGGTACAACACCACGTAATCAGAGCGAGCGGAAGAATGATTTGACATAACCACCACGTCAACAACGTCCAACCTTCATGTGATGCCTCCGATGGTGCCAGGGACTGTTTAGTTGGTTTTGTTTCTACTTTTAATTCATCGCCGGTATCCTTGAATCTTCCCGACAATAATAGTGATGTAGTTTCAATTAGCAGTTCCAACGTTTCTCCAATCTTGACCTTGGACGGTTTGTCGTCTTCCGAGTCGGATACGATTGCTTCATGGCACGAATATTCTTCTTTTCCGTGATAAAAGGTGCAATCATCATCCCGTTGATTGATTTCACAAGTTGCGGTGCTTTGGTCACTTGAAGCGCTATCATCATTGTCGATTGGAGCTTTCCACGTTCCGTCACTTTTACCTGGTGTCCCTGTTTCGCCAGTAACGTTAGCCTCCCTCCGCAGAGGTACCATGATGGTTTCGTTTTGGGAATGGTCAAATTCTTCAAATATCGCTCGTTGTCGCAGGTATGGGCTCGATGAAAGAAACACAATCTCCGCTGCAACCCTCTCACACTTGCAATAAAAATGAAAAAGGAACCAATCCAAGATAGTCAGAACGGAACCTCCCAGTCGTTGATGTGATGGGTCAAGATCGTTACCACGAATTGCAGGTTTTACGTTTTACCAGGTACGCAATTATGAATTTACAATTTACCGGTGTTTTTACCGGGTGTATGTCATCTCGACCGCCTGTCGCGTCGACATGGCCGGCTCTCGCAACGAGCCGACAAGGCCTTCTGCAAACGGCCAGTCGTTCCGTCTGTCCTTCCCGCAGGTATGCACGAGAACCACACATCCAGCGAGACGGACAAAAAAATAGTAAAAGGTGTTGGCGGTAGACCAAGCAAGGGCAACCTCTCAACAAACCCAAGGTGGTGCATGAAAATTGTCCGCGACGGCTAGCAGCAGCACCCAAGTCGAGCATCGGCGACAATTACCTTGTTCGTTCTTTGTTCCATCGGGTATTAGAGAAAAGACTACTCGACCATGCAGATCTTTGTCAAAACGCTGACGGGTAAGTAGATGTGTTGTGATATAAGGGAGACATAGAAGGATTGATGGATTATCATGGCGGGTCTTGCATCCCGTTGTATCGTAGGATCCCGATATGGTACAATGGATGGTTTGGCCCTGTTGCGATGTAGTAGAGCAGACGATGCAGTGGAATGATGCGGTTGCAATCGTCCATTCTATCTTCCGTTTCTTATATCTTTTCGTTCGTTGTTGATGTACTTGACAGGCAAGACCATCACACTGGATGTCGAGCCCAGCGACACTATCGATAATGTCAAGGCTAAGATTCAAGATAAGGAAGGAATTCCTCCGGATCAACAGCGTCTTATCTTTGCCGGAAAGCAATTGGAGGATGGCCGCACTTTGAGTGATTACAACATCCAAAAGGAGTCCACCCTTCACCTTGTCTTGCGTCTGCGAGGAGGAGTCAAGAAGCGCAAAAAGAAGGTTTACACTCGCCCAAAGAAGGTCAAGCGAGTTCACAAAGCCACCCCGTTGCAAACTTTGAAATACTACCGAGTAGAGTCGGACGGAAAGGTGACTCGTCTGAGAAAGTACTCGCCTGTGGCTGGAATTGGTTGCTTCATGGCTCAACACCACGATCGTTATTACTGCGGCAAGTCGGGAACTACTTTCTTGTACGATGACATGAAGGAGTAAATGCAATAAAAAAATAGGCTGAACAATTGACTTTTTCACTGTAGTGTATTGTGATGTAGTGAAATGCTCTTGGAGTACTGGAATGTTGTTTTCAAGGTGCCTAATGGTAATAATAGTGATGATTGAGATCAACTATGGAACAAGCTCCATCTACGTCTGTAGTGCTAATATATTGTAAGAGACCTCTATGTGACTTCTGCTTGTGTTTCTACCTTTTTACCTACTATGTTTGGTTTGGATGCCGTTCAAATGGAAACGTATCGGCATAACATCGTTCCATGGCAGCGTCGACGTATTCTTCGGCTTTGCTAGAACAGTTGGGATTGGCCCTCACCGAGTCAATGGCCCTTCTCCGAACACACTCTTGTCCATGACCCATCCAGGAATTGAGCCTTCCTCGTAAAAACTCCCAATACATGTTGCATTCTCCACTGAGATTTTCGGCACGAACTTCGGTACAGGCCAAATGCATACAATTTCGCAAGGGATCTAGTTTGGCACGACACATGTCAATCGCATGAATGAGTTCATGAGAAAGAATTGTATTGGCATGCTTTTGACCCGCCACATGTTCTTGACATAGATATACTTCTGGTTTCAATGTAAGTTTGGATGTTCCTTCCTTGTCGCGTTGAAATTGGTCCAAGATTTCTTGTTTTGATTTGGCACAGTCTGGTTTCTGTGTATTCACGGGATGCATTTGTTGTGTTTCGACATCTACCTCTTGTAACATGCCAAAACCACCCGAAACTGGCTTGCCTTCACAATCCATACATCGAATAAATCCCTTGGGTGGGGCACAACCCATGTCCACCAAATTTTGAATCAGAAATTGAATGGTTGGATTCGCGGTTAGACCACCTTCCACATACCCATCGCAGGTTTGTCTCTCTCTCTTTTGTTTTTCTGTATTAGTGCTCATTATGCTTCTGTGTGTATATTTCAATCCGCTTTGATGGACTACCTGTACTTGTACAAGGAGTTGGCTTTTTCATGGCATCAAGATGGGGAAGAAAAATGAAAAAATAGCTTGGCGAGCCTGTACTTCGCCCGTGTGCAAAATACGGATTTATCCAAATCGTTCATTTTCCAGTCAACAGAGTCATCCATCAAGGACCAGTATTTTTTCCTGTCTCCAATCCTCTCAATTCCCAATTCATTATTACTCACAGTCAATTATAATATCGGTTGACGATGCGACGTTATGTTTTTGGGACCTTTGGACCATTGCATCGGCAGTGGCTGTATCCGCCTCGTCTACATCAAAATCCAGCCTCCTGCATAGTGTTTCGGGGGGAGCTACTCAGATTACTCCTTCCAGCCCAACAACTTCCGATAGAACGCCTGGTGGCGACGTCCACTCGGATGAAGTCATCTTTATCACCAAACGTGATGGAAGATTGGAGCCACTCGACGGAAATAAGGTGAGATTTTTCCATCCCTTGGAAGAGTAGTTTTTTCATTAGTTTTTTTTCTTTCGTCGACTCATACAATTGGTGATTTCCAAGATTTTGAACCGATTAAAGAGTCTGGCAGATGATTTTATTGCTGTTGACCCATCCAACAACAACAACAACAAAAACAACCAGTTGGGTGTAACGGGTGGATTGAATTTGGAAGCCTTGACATCATCCATATTGAGGGGGATGTATCCCAATGTGACAACGAGGGAGATTGATACGTTGGCTGCAGAAACGGCGGCCAGTATGGCCACTCAACACATGTCCTACAATCGATTGGCAGCTCGGATTATTGTTACGCATAATCATAAATACACCCCAGCTACCTTTGCAGACTCGATAATGGCCTTGAACAGCCAAACCGGATATATAAGTCCTGCCATGGTAGATCTGGTGACACGGCGAAAAGATGAAATCAACCGAGAAATTGTCAACGACCGGGATTTGGAAATGACCTACTTTGGCTTTAAAACATTGGAACGGAGTTATCTTTTACGGACCGACGAAGGGACCATTCTAGAAAGACCTCAATATCTCATGATGCGTGTGGCACTTGGTATTCATTGCGCAGATTTGGTCGGTGTCACCAAGGAAATTGAAGATAGTCGTTTGAAGGAAGCCTTTCAAACCTACCATTTGATGAGCCAAGGTTATTTCACTCATGCATCACCAACTCTTTTCCATTCTGGAACAACCCATCCCCAACTCTCAAGTTGCTTTTTGGTTCAGATGAGTGACGATTCCATTGCTGGCATCTACGATACTCTCAAGCGCTGTGCCGTCATTTCCAAAGCAGCAGGAGGAATCGGTCTCAGCGTTCACAACATTCGGGCGCGAGGGACACCAATCAAGGGTACCCGCGGTGTGTCAAATGGACTTATTCCCATGCTTCGGGTGTTTGACGTAACGTCACGATATGTAGATCAGGGTGGTGGCAAGCGGCCGGGTGCCTTTGCCGTTTACATCGAGCCATGGCATGCCGACATTCTCGATGTGCTCAATCTGAAAAAGAACCATGGCAAAGAAGAACAGCGAGCACGGGATCTCTTTTACGGTTTGTGGATTCCCGACTTGTTCATGAAGCGCGTGGAAAATGATGAAATGTGGAGTTTAATGTGCCCACACCAATGCCCTGGCTTACAACAATGTCATGGTCCCGAGTTTGAAGAGCTCTACACTCGATACGAAAGAGAAGGCCGTTTCGCGAGACAAATGAGAGCCCGCGAGGTTTGGTCAGCCATTCTTGAATCCCAAATCGAAACTGGTACTCCTTATATGCTCTACAAAGACGCAGCCAACATTAAGAGCAACCACAAGAACTTGGGAACGATTCAATGCAGCAACTTGTGTACTGAGATAATTCAATACACTGACCAAGAAGAAGTCGCTGTATGTAATCTTGCCAGCATGTAAGTGAGATATACTTGTTGTTGGGCCGTCTCTTTTTTGCTTTTGCACTCATCATTATCATGTTTAAAAATGTATCTAAAGTTGTCTACCCAAATTTATCGTCTCGGATCGAGGGCAATTTGGTTCTGTGTCACCGGACTCTGGGAGAGCCTACTTTGATCATGATGGTCTTCATCGAATAACCAAGATTGTAACAAGGAATCTGAACAGGATCATTGATATAAATAGTTATCCTGTGGAAGGTGCTAGATTGTCCAACCATCGTCACCGTCCGATTGGGATCGGGGTGTCTGGCCTGGCAGACGCGTTCATTCGAATGGGATATCCTTTCACTTCTGATGAAGCGAAAGAGCTTAATGAGGCAATCTTTGAAACCCTGTATCATGCCGCGCTGGAAGCAAGTGTCGAATTGGCCGAAGAGCATGGTTGTTATGAGACATTTTCTGGAAGCCCGGCGAGTCAAGGACAGCTTCAGTTCGATCTTTGGGGTGTGAATACAGATGATTTCCCAAGCCGACGGAAATCGTCCACGAAAAGTGGAGCAAGCAAATATCCCGAAAGATTTGACTCTGAGGGATATGACTGGGAGGCTTTGCGCAACCGTATCATATCGAGCGGACTCCGGAATTCACTCTTACTGGCTCCGATGCCAACTGCATCCACATCTCAGATTCTAGGTGTTAACGAGTGCTTTGAACCCTTTAGCTCGAACTTGTACTTGCGACGAGTGAAAGCAGGCGAATTTATCATGGCCAATCCTCATCTTCTCCAAGATCTGGCAGACCGTGGCCTATGGACTCCAGCTATCCGAAATCAGCTGATGCGTGATGGGGGATCTGTTGCTAACATTCCCGACATACCTCAACGGTTAAAGGAGTTGTACAAGACAGTATGGGAAATAAAAATGAAATCGATCATCGACATGGCTGCAGACAGGGGTAAATTCATCGATCAAAGTCAGAGTCTCAATCTTTTCATTGCTGATCCAACCATGGACAAGCTAACAGCCATGCACTTTTACGGCTGGAAGAAGGGTCTGAAGGTACGAACTTGATCTATAATGAACCAAACGACCACTCAAACCATCCTTTTGTCTAACTCTTGAAAACTCTCTATTCTCTGCCAGACTGGTATGTACTATCTAAGGACGAAACCGGCTGTAAATGCCATCCAATACACTGTCGACAAGGAACTGGCATCCCAAGTAGCAATTGTAGATGAGAGTGAAGTCTGCCTCAGTTGCCAGGTATGATTGTATTAAAAGTGTTCTCCTCATCGCCACGTCGTAATGTCACAAATGTAATTTCCAACCAATTTCACCGTCAACAACAAATCTATTAGTTCAAACAATCGAGTAACTACTTGTCCAATAATTTTAGAACTTTGTCAAGTCAAGTCCAAACTTCTTGGCGGCAGCATCAACGGATCCCATCTTGTTGACAGTCTTAAGTCCCTTGGTCGAAACTCGCAACCTGACATTACGACCAAGTTCATCCGAGAAAAAGCGCTTCCATTGAAGGTTAACCTCTTGGACCTTCTTGTTGCGCTTGTGCGAGAATGTAACAACACAGGCTTGACGGTTGGGGGTCTTTCCCAACAAATCACAGACGCGGGCTCTCATCTCCATGGAAGCAGCACCATTTCGTTGGACTGAAACCTGCGATAAATATGGGAGTGAGAATGTGATGTAACAACAAAAGCAAGTGCAACATTCCATGAACTACCGGTACACGTAGTGTTCGTCGCAATCGGCAAGCAGTTGCCACTCGAGCGCGGCATCAACGTACCGTTCGGTGTCCGAAAACGGAGGTGCCCATAAAGGCCGAAGTTTGGGTGAGTGCCAAGATGGCGAGAAGGAATGAAAGAAAGTTTCTCATCTTGCGACTTTATCAACAACAACAACAAGAGTTCTTGAGTGGTGTTGTTCGCTCACATTGATGATGGCTCAGCAGCCAGACATCATCGCCGCCCTTGACCACTTGCGAGAGAGAGTGTGTGGTCCCACGTGGATGTCTACAGGAACGGACGAATCATGCCGTCGATTCGCGACCAATCAAAACCAAACAACGTCAGTCAATGGTCAATGAAAATTGGAGAATGTGTTCGGATGAGTCATTTCTATTTGGCCGTTTATTTCCATGATGATACGATGATACAAGTACGGTAGCGGTCATTTACTACAACGTTAGTACTTGTATTGTCGCCTTTCGCGACTTTTCAGCCAAGTCGTGCTACTAGGTTACTATGGTATTCGCCATCTCACATGTTCTGTGGAAGCGCCACATAAAAACAATTTTCGTGTCTTGGTGCCTTCCTCACGCATTGTTAGTTGCACTGGCGACTTGCTTACGAAAAGGAATTGAAACCCCTCGATCCGTATGCTATATTGATTTTCATATTAGATAGATATTAGCCTTGACCAACTGCCAAAAGTGGCTACGAGTAGATAAGAACCCGATTTGGAGGCCGTTTGACTCAAAGTTTATCCATGATATTTTCTTGCAGGTTCCGAGTTGAATGAGGTCCACCGTCACAGTCCGCAAACTCAGACATCCAACAATGTTTTCTCGAGTTCTGGGGTATGGTTTACTTTCAGTTTGAAATGTGATACTATAGGTTGATGACACTATAGCGCACAGTCCTCAATGAAATCTTCTAGATGACGTACAACAAGTGATTCACTGTTTCAGTCCCGAATTACGAAATCATGTTCCTATTTTCCTTCTTGATGCCTGGGTGATGTTGGCAAGGTTGATGAATAGAACCTGAGAGTCGAGCCAGATGACAGCATTTGCCACTCATTGTCAGCAAAGCTTTCTATAAAGTCACTGAAGATCTCTCCATTCGATAATTTTACTAATCTTTCGACAATAGTTTCAATTTTCCTCATAACCAGGCAAGCACAATCAAACCAAAGATTCTACCAACCGGGTCGGTACCTGTATTGTTGAAGAAAAATGCCATTTGAAGAGATATCCAATGAATCCGAAGCTATCGCTTTGATGAAGACTCGATTGAATGGCTTCGAGACAGAAGAAGGCCGCTTAAAAGGTCTTTCATACATTCCAAAGTATCCGAATGAGGTAGTTATTACCACCTCTCCAAAGGCTGGGACGACCTGGCTGCAACAGGTAAAGTCGTGCTACAAGATCTATGCTGGAACTATTTTTTCTTGATGATGTCTCTCCTAATTTTTTGAATCTTTTCTTGGTATCCTTGTCGCCATCGATAGATTTGTCACCAGCTACGAGCGGCTGATCACGGTGGGGACATGAAGTTTGAAGAAATTAGTGAGGTTGTCCCGTGGTTGGAACTGGCACATGATATCGGACAAAACTTGGAAGGACCGCAATATGGCCACGACAAAGACTTGCCTCGAATTTTCAAAACGCACGCTTGGGAAGAACATTGTCCCCCCTTTCCCAAAGTGATTGTAGTGCTACGCAACCCTGAAGATGTCCTTTTGAGTTTTTACAATTTCTTTGAAGGGTGGTTCTTTGAACCAGGTTCCATTTCCGTAGATGCATTTGCCAATGAATTCTGGTTGGCACGTGGTGTACCGACCAGTCGGATGCAAAATGCATCCTATTTCATCCACTTGATTTCGTGGTATAAGCGAAAGGATGATCCCAACGTGTTGATCTTGTTTTTCGAAGACTTGAAAGAAGAACTTAGAGTCCAAGTCCAGCGAGTGGCACAACACATCAGCTCAGAGAAGGTAAGACATTCGGCGACTTCTGTTGGCTTTTTACGGTTTTCTACTTTCATGTATTCATCGCATGTTGATTGATTGAACTTGCCTCCCCGTAAAGCACAACTTCGACCGTCCGGAAGTCATCGATGCAATAGTTGCGAGATCATCATATGCATTCATGAAAGAGAATGAAAGTCAATTCGATGAAAAGTTGACCAAAAGGGCACGAAATCAAGCTTGTGGTCTACCAAGTGATGCAGGAACAATGAAATCGAAGATTATCGCGGGTGAACATGGAGCGGGGAAGCTTGTACTTTCAGAGGAAATCAGAACAGCCATCTCCTTAAAATGGAAAGAGGTGGTTGAGCCTGTAACAGGCTGCGCTAGCTACGACGAGTTGAGAATCCAATTAAGGTCGAAAATACGGTAGGAGGTAAACACTTTGATTAGCGATTTGGGAAGCGAGTCGCTTTCATCACTCTTCCAATTGATGATACAATTATCATCAAGGCCCGGAATCATAATGCACCTTTTTTCGAAAATCATCTTCATGAGTATTGGGAAGAATACATTGTTGTTCTACGGTTTTATCGCGAATGATTCTCCAGCCTTCTCACGTCGTTGACGTTCTGCAGCAACCTGTAGGATCCTAGCCTTCTCCTTGAAACCATGAAGACATTCAAAGTAATCCTCGTTTTCTGCCCAACACATTGCCGATGGACTATCCACATCCTTCTTGGCCTGATGACGTAGAATAGTGGTGCATGCTATCGTTAGAGGCGACACTTCGGAAGTCCAACACCCACCTTCGCCAATTTATAACTAACTTACGACACATTTGCGAAGATCCGCGTAAAAGGGGTAGCAACGCCCCATGGTCCCCTTTACTCCGATACCACTTGACATTCTAGCTGATGAATTGTTATTAACACCGTTGGTAAATATAGCGGTCAAGAGGCAACACAATACTTTATTTCCGAAAGACTTCCTGTAGCGCAAATTCGCGAGTCGCTGCCTACAAAACAGCGGTCAATTGACTCAACAGACCCCTCACTCTACCAACAAACACTAGTGATTCAATGATCCTTCAATTGTCATTAGAAGGAAAGTATAGTCATATCATCTTGCAATTGACATTCGATGGCCCATGAAGTGATGTTGCATAATTCTAAAGATATTGAGGATGGCTTGTACTTTGATTTTCGCACTGGAACTGCTACTACCGGTATACTACTCAGCCAGGGCAAAGTAGTGTGATATTCTTTTTATAAAGTATAAGTATCATACCGAACCCAATAATAAGGCGTACAAAACCAGGTGCGTCTGTAGTTTAGTGGTAAAATTTCCGCCTTCCAAGCGGATGCCCCGGGTTCGATTCCCGGCGGACGCATATCTTCCATTTTGCACCTCAGGAAAGCTTTTTGCCGGTCGTATGTTTTGTCGGTTTATAGACAACCTCGTTTTGTTGCCATAGCACTACCGTCGGAGCTCACATCCTGAAGTACCCCTACCGGTAATATCGTTGTAGCGATAAGTGTCAGTCGTATGACATGCGTTGTATTTCAGCACGTTTGCACTTAGACAAAACAATTGCTTGACAGTCGAAACACTGGTGGTGATGGTGGTTGCGACAAGTCATCATCATAGCCACGGTTACAATTTGGTAGCCAAGAAAAGATCCATGAGCAGTCTCTCATCTAGCGAGTGATCAACATGCTGGAAGGCCTCGATGCCTGTACCAGGTAGTAGAAAACAAAAACTAAATGGATACTGCGCGTTCAACACCACTTTGGTAACCGAAAAAGGATGAGCCTTATCTGGAAAGTGATCCACGACACCGTTACAGTTCGGTAGACTATCGATAGGGCGAGTTGTCTAACAGGAGTAGGGTTCCACTACTTTGGAACATCTCTCGATGGAATGCAGCAAAATGAATAATTCCAGCCAAGTAAGCAAAAGTTTGTCACTGCGTCCGCCGGGAATCGAACCCGGGGCATCCGCTTGGAAGGCGGAAATTTTACCACTAAACTACAGACGCGAAGGCTGTTGCTGGGAATGCGTCCGCCGGGAAT